>OY283143.1:13668749-13914487 GCA_958299785.1 Medicago lupulina | reverse complement strand
ACATCACCCTTGGATTCTACAAAATTCTAAACCTAAAAGAACCCTATTAAAAACTCGATTCTCTGCTGTCCTAATCTTTGATACATACATAATACTAGTACTGTACTGTATTTTTACCTTTAAGGTTAAGAGTAGTTCAAAAACTCTTTAACCTTTCTAAATTCACTAGGATACACAAACACAGAATCTAAACAGAGACCACCTTTAGTATGTGTGCAATCAATTTGAGTCATAGAAAATTTTACTTTTGTTGATAAATTACCATCTTCAACGACAAAATCGCCGGCATGGTAATAGCGCCATTTACCTGGACCTTTCAAGAAACATTGCGATGAATCATATTGATCATCTGAAGTCCATAGCTGGAATCTAACAGGCTTTATATCCCAACCATGAACATGTTCTGTGTTGCAAACCCTTCTTCCAAATCTCTTGGAGGGTTTCCCTAAATGTATTCGGAAGAATAAGCTATATGTTCCTGCTGGAAATGGGAACTCAACTTCACCATCCACTTCAAACCACCAGATTTGTTGGAGATACGCAACACTGCTGAATCTGCGGATGATAAAGATAACATTAGCATTACTCCAAAACGCTATTTCAAACTAATACAACATTAAGAGAAACTAGATTTGCTAATTTTGGAAACTAAAATGACATAACTTGGTGTCGCGATCCCAGTACCAGCTGTCCCTGTGTCGCAACTGGGATCACAATGCTTATTCTTTCATCAACCAGAATAATAAAAGAAAATCAAGGGCAACCTTCATCAATATCTACATGTTTCTATTCACAACAGCACAAGACAATGCAAAAAGCTACAAGTTTCACTTGGTAGGTAAACTCAAAACACAGTACCGTACAAAGACTCCTAAACATGGGAAAAAATGGTTCCACCTTTGGACATCTTAGAATCACTTTTGGTTAGTCAAAAGTGTTTGACTGCAAATATGTTATGTTTGGCTTCCAACCTCAGAAATGATTCTAGCTGCAAAATCAATTCTACTTAAAAGCTATCATTTCTAGCTTCGGAGTTAACAAAGAATCAATACTAAAATTTATTAAAAGTGGCACACACACAAAAGCAATTGTGATCCAAACTCAACAAACATAAATTGATAAAAATCATTTTTTCCCTTAGACATATACAAACATAAATCACTTCACATTCAACTCACTCTCAACCAAATCAATAAAATCAATTTTCTTCACCGCACAACCAAAAATCGCCAACAGAATTTCCAAGACCAAAATACACTAGAACATGAAAAGAGTATAAATGCATAATTGTTACTTTCTCAGCTATCCCTTTTTAACTTCATAGTTCATGAAAAGAAAAATATGAAGAATACATCTTACCTTGATTCTTCAGTGGGAATATGGTTCCAATATCTTCGATCATCAATCCCTGTTATTGACAACCCTTTAGCCGATACAGACAAACACACCTTACCCATGCTTCTATCCAACCAAACTTTCTACAATAATAACACAAAAACTAATCAAAACACAAACCATATACAAAAGCATCGATTTTTATGTTAATTTGTTACCTTGGTTCCTTCATCAAAAGTATTGAAGCTACAAAGTCTTGAATAAATTCCTCTTTTCCCCAAATGAGAAGGAAAAGAAGAACCATCAAAGATTTTTTGGATGATAACATCATAATTAGAGGGAAGTTTGGATTCCCAAACAAAGTCAGCCAAAGAAGCACCATGAAAAGCACGGTTGAGAGAAGCTAATTTACAAATCTGAGGAGGATCCATGTATTCCATTATAACAGCTACACAGCTTTCTGGTAATTCTCCTAAACTTGGTTTTGGTGATGATGATGATGATTGGGATGAAATTGAGAACAAGATACCCATTAACCTTGACTCAGCTCAATTCAACAACTTGGGATTGTTCTTCTTCTGTTGTTTCAAGTTATGTATATATGTGGAATGAATGGAAGGAATGAGAAACAGTTTAGTTTAAACACTATTTTTGTCTGTGTTATACTTTTCTAAATTCTTGTTTGTTTGATTCCTCCGAAAGCGAACGTGACAGCGGGATATGACGTGAGACATGTTATGTTATGTTTTGTTTTTTTGGACGGAAAGCTAAAACCATAATATATCATGATATTATGTTTGTGCTCGTAAAAAAACGTGTAAGAAAGTAAAAAACTAAATTAAAATCATTTTAATAGTCTAGGTTCTCTAAAAGAATTCTTTTTATACATTTGATTAAAGCAAATTAAAAATATATATTTATGTAGTACTAACTACTTCCTTCAAAAAATATATATATAGTACTAACTACTAATTAAAAGCAATAATGTTGATACCTTCAAAAAAAGTTGCCTTGGGTGTCTGTCCCTTCCGTCCGTGCTAAGGGCCACCCTTGCTAGTGTGGTATTGGCGATGGAGTTTTTTCTTCGTTGAATAAGCTTGAGGTTTTCAAATGGATTTAGAGATGGTTTAAACTGAAAAGGATAAATGTCTTCTTTGAATAATTACTCCTGATATTTTCAAGATTAAGTTTTGTCTTTTGATGAGATGAATGACTATTGATTCTCCTTTTCTTATTTGGGCTGGTGAGGCGGAAACGAACTTGCATGTCTTTAGAGATTGTAGTTTTGCTAAAAATGTATGGAAATCAATTTCTATAAAATAGTCGCATATGGATTTTTGGGGATGAATATGGATAGTTGGTTAAGAGGATTGGACCTAGATCTTTGGTTTGGTGGTTTAAGGAATTTGGAGATTAAAAAATGGTGGTTGATGATAAATAGTCGCATATTGTTTTCGACTATGCATTTAAACTAAACTTAATGAAAAACAATAAATTTGTAGGTTTGCAAAAAAGTTGTTGTTTGCAAGGAAAATAAAGATGAAGTGAATCAAAATGATGAAAGCGAATAGGATCCTCTCTCTCTCTCTCATATTTGATTTAAAGTTGATCAGAAATTAAAAAGCATTAAGAATAAGATATTTTAAATAAGCATAATTCAAAATGTATCAATAAAAGGACAATCATACTACATTGGTTGCTCTGATCACACCTCTAAGCATATAAGCCGTCAGGATTATGAATGAATAGTTATGGGTGAAATTGACTCTTAAGTAGTCAATTTTTGCATTGTGCATGCACGGGCGCATGGATTTTTTCCCTTGGAGACATGGTCCAAAAACAACAAAAAATTGTTTTTTCAGCATAAGCATGTGTGACACTAGATTATGTGCGCAGGGTGCATGTACCCGAGGCAGATCTCCCTTTGTCTCGTTTAGCGTGCATGGGTGTATAAACCATATGTGATTTTTTCTTGTTTTCTTCATTCTTCGTGTTTTTCATCTTTGATATGAGCTTGGGACTTGGCACATAAATCCTTCAAGTTGTTTAGGCTTCAATAACTTCATTGCACTTGATCTCCTTGCTTCTATAATTTTTATAAGATGTCTTAGTTGCAATGACAGATCCAAGATTTTTTAACGATGGGGGCACTGTATATGAAAATTGTAGCATTAATAATTGTCCTCTACAATTTTTCATATTATGGAAACAAACCCACACAAGGGACAACATGCATCCGTCCTTGCTTGGTTGGCTTAATTTCACGTTCTATACCAAAAAAGAACTCAAAACACTTATAGAGTTGTTTGGTTAGGGAAAAACAAGAAATACAGTGATTCAAAACAAAACATTGAAAATCATTTTCCAAACCGTGAGTGACTCACTCTAAAACCTCTAGAAAGTCCTCAAATGAGTTGTAAAAGACTTGATAAAACTTTGTTGGTCCAAAAGTAACAAAATATTCATGCATTCATGTTGTAAATTAATAAAGTAACATACCTTTCCGACATTCATTTTTATTATAGTATAGTGAATAAACCATAGTTAGCTAATATGTAAACTATGGTTTGTTGGTTGGTTAGGTAGTTAAGAGTTAGTTAGACTAACTCACCCCTATAAATAACTCTCACCATTGTACTATGTTATTCATCTTTTATCAATTAGTTCATTCTATAATGAGTCTTTATGGGTATTGTTGTGAATTCGTTGATAAAAACACACCAATAATATTTTTGATGCGTGGAGCACATTAATACCAAACAATCAATATCAAGCGGTTGACAAAATAATTCAAACAATAAGTAAACAGCAAGAGATGAAAGGAAGAAGAAGAGCACAAGAATTTGTTTACTCAGTTCGGTCTAATGATGACCTAGTCTGGGGAGAGAGCAACTCTCTGTTCCACTGTAACGATATGAGTTTCTTTACAAAGAGATATTGTGTTACAAGAATCAGTCTTCAAACTTAATTCTACCCAAGTCTCAGCCTCTTCCCGTGACCAAAAGACTCAATCATAATAGTGTTTTGTTCGAGTTGAATCAAAACAATCTCAACCCTAGTGTTTGTTGCCAAGAGAAATTCTATATAAACTCTAGTTTGTATGTTGGCTTCTAAACCCTGTTTTCTACACAGTGTTTTGTTTCTACACACATAATCATCTGATACAAGGTTTATATTTATAGTGGAAAACATCCCTCAAAAATTGGAACAGAACCGACCCATGAAAAAGCCGTCTTTGATTTTCTGCTGTCACGCACATTTGAGCGCCGATTTTTCACGTAGCAAAATGCTCCTTCTGCAGGCACAATTCGGGCCCCGGCTGCTACATACGGGCCCCAAATTTGACATTTTCAGGATGCATATTTTTAAGTTATTTTCCAACAGGTATCTCCCACATGAATACTCTTATACATTTCTTTTTTTCACTTATCACTATAATCTTTATTCTTGTTATACATGATTGATAACAATTTTGTCCATTCTATAACCACACTCGATTCTCTATTTACTTTCTCATCAATTTTCGTAGCAAGTAGTAAATAAATGTGCGTAATAAGTAGTAAATAAATGTGCTCACTTGTTTATGCAGATGTCCATTTTACTTGCTATTACGGTTGTTGGTTAGGCTTTCCTTCAATATTTACATTCTCTTGTTGTGATGCTAGGTGCTAAGAGGTTCAAATTCCTTGCCAATAAATAAATTAATAAAGCTGAACCTTCTTTATAAAAAAAACATTAAATTGGAGCTCACCCAGAAAATTAATTATATTGAATTGATATAAATAATATAGTTCTTTACCCTTTTCAAATAAATTATTGTCATCCTCATCGCGCATTTGATCCGCACCAACCTCCAACTCCACAATTTCATTACAACTCAAAAGGCTGATAGCCACGACTTGCAAATTTTATATTACTAACAACTCTAGAACATTAACAAAAAATAATATATATCTCTAGAACACCGTGGCCATTTCTCTGCGTTCAATTTAAACAACTATAAACTAAAAATAATTGATTTTTCAACAAATTATAGACTATACATATACAAGAATTTATTCAAAAAAGAATAATATAAAAGACTATAGGTATTTCTTTTTTAGAAAAAAGACTATAGATATACGACATACTACTGGTTTGATGAAGCCCCAATAACATTATTTAAGCAAATGAACAACAAGAATCGCAAATTAAATATGTCTCGTATATAAAGAATAATAAAAGAATTCCAATGCGTCATCCAACAACGTTGTAAGAAACGATCCTCTTGTTGTCTTTTTTTTTTTTTTTTTTAAGAAAAACGATCCTCTTGTTGTCAAAAAAGTAAAAACAAAAAAGAATCGTTTATCCCTTAAAAAAATAATTTTGAAATAAAAAAAACAAATAAGAGTAATGATCATATGAATCTTTATACTCCCTTTGTCGTACAAATATTATTGTATATCATTTCACAAGAATTAAATAGAAATTATACGCGAGCAAAAAATAATAACAATTTTATCAAATTAATCTTATTAATATTGGTTGATTTTCGTTATCATAAATGTAAAATAAAAAATAAAACAATCAGTCACAACATTTATGTTATTATAATAAATTGCACACAAATTAAAAAATATATATATATTGTTTTACCAAATTGCCATCTATTAATGAGATGAAAAAAAATAAGTTAAAAGAACCAGAAAGAGAGTTATAAATATTTTGGGATGTAATGTAATAGAGAAAACAATATTAATGTTTCATTGATATTATAAAACGACATATAAATTGATCGGTCTGCTAAAAAAATAAATATAAATTGGTCTGTATCTATTTTAAGAGTATGAAAAAAAATCATAGAGTGTTCCTGTGAGCATAGCTCAGTTGGCAGTGACATTGCATATTATATGGAGGGACTAGGGTTCGAACCACGGACACCATACTTATTAACTTTTAAGAGGTGAATTTCTAGCCATTGGGCTACTAGACCCAAAAAAAATAAATCAAAGGGTTGCCTAGAAGACAGCAAACCGTAATGATGGCGGAAAGAAAAAAAACCCACAAAGACAATAACTAGAGTTTATGACGAAGGAAAGTTCACAAAACCATGAGTTTAAGATATCATGTAGAAAAAAGGTTATGTTGTCGTCTTGCAAAATTTGGTGCTCAACCGAGTGGATATGTGATCAGCATAGGTCGTGACAACTTGATTGATTTTATGTTGTCGTCTTGGAAAATTTGGTACTCAGCCGAGTGGATATGTGATCAGCATAGGTCGTGACAACTTGATTGATTTATGAATTTCCTAGATAATAAGATGATGTGTAGGCTAATTTTGCATTTGAGACAATGATCCCATTTTTAGATCAAACGATACGTCGAGAAAGAGACTTTCTTTCTCAATTACGGGTTTCTAGACTACTCCAAAGAACATTTAGTGTTGATGGATGAACTACTACTTAGGAAGACATGAAAATAAAGTAAAGAAAAACGATAAAGGAAAGACTAAGATAACTAAAAATCTTATTGATTTAAAGTGTGTTTTGAATAATCTTTATAGTGCGGTATTTATAAACTTAGACTAGCTAAACAACTTATAACGTTGCTTGCCACATTTTTGGTCCACATTCTGAAACAATCTTTACAATGGTCCCAAGTATTTTAATTTTTAGTGCATGTTTTAAGTTAATTTGATTATTTTAGTTTAAATATATTTATTTTTTTACAGAAGCAATTTAGGTCGAACCGAGATTTAAATAGACCGTACCATAAACCCATGACGAACGACTTGACATATTCCTATCCCTAGCCCTGAGGACTCTCCATGTCTCTTTGACTATTGAAAAAGTCACAAATAAATGCCAAGCTTTTTCCTCGTATTCCCCACAACATATACAATGACCTTTTTTATTGCAAGCTTCGTACAAGTCGGTAGACAATATCTTGACAATATCCACTTAAAATTCTCTACAATCGGGAGTGTCTTCAAACTCCAATTCTTAAACTCACAAATCAACTAAATTATTCACATCAAGATTATATGGTAAACATACCTTTTGAGTTTGATCACCAAGAGATCATGTCTTCCTCTACTAAATCCAATAAAGGGGTATTAACTAACCCCTTCCGCATCTTCTTCATTTCAGGTTCAATGTTGATGTTTTATATTTTAAAATTTAAATAAACAAATGCATTATTAAGATAATATAATACCAAAAAAATCAACTAAAATTCATATTTGCTTTATTGAGTTTGAATCATGACTTCATATTTATGTACTTTAATTTCAACGACATTTACCACTTTATTTAGTCACGTATAAAAAAAAAATGTACTTTATAATTTTTTAAAATCGTGATATCAAACATTGGCTTCAAGCATCTATCACCTCTTAAGATTTAAAAAAAAAATCTGAAAACGGTGTCCAATGATAACCTCGCCGCCAACTTGTACCCTGATATTAATTCTTTGCGTCTTATCAGAACAAGAATATTTTCTCTCATCATGGAATGAGTGGTGACAACAAAAGGAAGATGTTTTCTCAAACCCACCCAAGTGTAACATTTCCTGCCTGTAATAATTATTATTGATGCGGACACCAACGGCTAATGATGGAGTATACAAATGTAGTAGTACCACCAAGGAGGTCACTTTCAGTAGCTTGATGATGATCATTTAAGAAAATAGTTACCCCTTACTAGTATTAATACAAAAATAAACTTTTTGCATAATTTTGATATAAAATCTGGATGATTTTGTATAGGACAAAACTAATAGCTGTCTATCCAAAAAAAAAGTCTTTATTAGCTGCAGTATCATAGGAATTGTTGAGAGTGTTTTCCAGTTGAAGTAAAAATTGTAAAACCAAATATTGAATTTATATTTATTAATTGAAGTAAAAATGAAAACAAGAAATATGGGAAGTAAATGGACCCTAAAATTAGTAATGCTATTGTAAAAAAACAACACATACAATACATATTCTCTCAAAAAAACAAAAAAAAACACCTACAATACATATGGTATTCCAATTATACATATAGTAACAAGAATAGTTGCACCAACAATTCTCACTACACAGAGATGGAAACAGAACTGAAACTAACATCTAATTGCATTAACTATTATATTGAAATAATTGATTAAAATCAACCAGAATTTATAGCTAACACCCCAACAAGTAATTATTGAATAAAAAGTTGTATGATTGATTACTTCGGTATGAGCATCAAACTAGTTGTATAATATGTAGAAGGTTTATGCTGCACCTTCTCCTAAATTTGATGACAAATTGAAGGAACAAATATGTAAATAGGCTAATGAAGCAAAGGTCCATGATAGGACTGCCTTTGAGATATGAAATGAAGATTGTGGGCAGCAAAGATATGAAATGTGAAATACAGTTTTAGCTTCTTTAAAGTCAAGGTACACTTTAGAGATTAGCTTCATATTGTTATTTGTATTACAAGAAACAAACAATCATGTTAAGATTGTATTAGTGACAGTTACTTCACTTCTGCTGCAACAAAATTCTTCTTCCACCTGATTGTTAAATCCTGAATTAGTTTCATAGCTAAACCTGTGTCCGCTGCTCATCTCGATTTGTTATTAGTTTTGAGGTGAAATGTTTTACAGAACTGATTATTTTCACTTGGATGTGTTATTGCAAGATGAGAAATAGACATGTTAAAGTTGGAGTAAATATGAATAATGAATTTCATTTGACCTTCAAATAGTACAAGGACTTGATAATGAATACATAAAAAATGAACTAATGAAGCAGAAATTGACTTCAAATGTATATCTAGAAATCTTGACTTGACTATAAAATTAAGAACAGAAAATATTGCTGTATTAATACAAATAAATTGCACTAACTACTCTTTGAACTAGTAAATCTTATCTGCAATAAAGAATGAAAGAATAATAATGACAATTTTTCTACCAACAAAGAATTCCCTTGCTGATTCCTACCCTTTTGCTGTCTTTGTATATATCTGACTCTGAAACAATGTATGAAGTAAAGAAAATCTGTGGCAATGAATGAATTCAAGCTGGCTGAGAAAAAGAGGATGAGCTTCCAGCAACATCAATCGGTGTCCAAGAAGATACTGTGTAGAGAGGTTGATCAAGCCAACCCAAAGTAAGTGCTGTTGCTCCTTCCTGCTCCTGCTTCTGAACACTGTAATTATCACAAGAATACATCTTCAACAGAAACTTGCTCTGAATCAGTTCCCTATCAGTGACTCCCATGCATCTGAACCCTCCATGCTCCACTATCATCTTTCTCCAATTCCCAAAACTCTGGTGCCTCTCCAACCTGTCCCTTCCTTCGCAAGCAACGATGTTCCTTATCTCCCTAGCTAACATCTCCTCTATCTTGATCCTCATCGGACTCTCCAGTGGAAGGCCACTGTGATCAATCGAATCAAACAGCGCTGAGTAATATTTCAATGAATTGCACACTCTTGAGTCCAACCTTGCCTCATTGTGTTCCGCTTCTTGCTCTGCCATAACAACAATTGTAGGATTGGTGCTACGAATGAGGCCCAAAAAGTCTCTCAATGCTCCTCCACTACCATCATGAAGTGTCTTGTGAAGCTGCAAAACACAGTTCACAGCCACAGTTTCATGTTCCTTCACATGAAGCATCCAAAGCCTTACATCTTCAAGTCTGTCGACTACTGGATGAAAATCAAAGGGAAGGTTCAATGCCTCAGCAAAACCAGCAAGTCTGTCTCCGGTTTCATTCAGCTCTTGCTTTGATTCCCCCACACCCGTGATTCGAACATGGCTTGGAGGATTGGCCCTTGAAGCTAAACTTTGGAACAAGCTAGGCCATTGTAGTCCTTGCTTTATGTCGAAGTCGATAATGTGAACCCTTTCTTTCCCTTCAAAGGCCCTCAACAACATCTCATTCGATGTGAAATGAAGAAACTTGGGAATTGGGGTAACCTGGTTTAGAAGCCTCAATGCAGTGACAGTTTCATCATCATCCACCACCCTGTCAAAATCACGAGAAGTGGCGCTGATTTGAAAAACATGAGGCCAAAGCCTAGTGACTCTGATGGCTAAGGCTTCTGTAAAATAAGCACAAATTCGGCTTATCGAAGTTCCCATTGGAGATGCAAGATCCCCCAATTTTGCAATGAAATGGTTGACTGCAGCTACATTCCTTGATCCGATAGCATCAACACAACCAGTAAGCAAGCTCAAAAGCTCAAAGCCGCGATGCTCCTCTTCTTCGTCCTCTTCTCCTGTCTCCACTTCAGTTCCTTCATGCTGATAAGGATTCCCTGAACCATTACCCTCTTCATGTTCTGATGCATTCTCATTCAACCTCAGGCTCAAACTCTGACTCTCTGACGAACCATTAGAGACTGAACCTTCATTGACATGATGATGTTGATGTTGGTGGCTACCCTCACCGAAATTGGTGATCGTTGTTACAGCAGATTCAAGCCAAGGATTGTTAGACAAAGGCAAAGGGGCAGAAATCACTTCAGCAGGAGCAAAACAAACCCTTTCCTCATCTCCAGAACAATTCAAAGAGAAAGGAAGTGAAGGGCTATTATTAAACCCTCCAAAACTGTGAACAGACCAAAAATTTCCAGCTCCAAATTGTGCCAAACTGAAACTTTCCCTTTCAAATTCATCAAAATTCCCATCACCACCATTACCCTTTTTCCTCTTAGCTCTATTTGCAAAAGACTCATCCAAAGATCCATGTTCTGCAAGCCTCTTCAAACTCCTCCCACCCTTCTCCCAAAACTCTTCATCCTTGATCTCTCCCAATGACTGAGCAGTTGTTGCTAAAGGCGGTAACCGAATATTCTGCTGCAGAGAACAAGTACTGCTGCTGCTGTTCTTGACTTCAGGCTTCTCCACTGATATCCCCACCGGCCTCAATGGCTGCTGGGAACGCGAAGAACCGTCTTTCCGAGGGAAGCTACAAGGTAAATCCAATCTCTGTGTGCTCATTGATGGTAGCTGAAAATGACAAGCTTGAAACTGTGCTGATGCTTCACTCCTTAATCTGTGAGTTGGTGACAACAATGTCGAGCTAGAACAACCAGCCAACATCGTCTATGGTTTTTGTCACCTTTGTTTCCTCACTCACCCCAATGCTTCTGCTTCTTTTTTTCTCTTCCCTTTTCTCTCAATTTAGTGATCAAATGTGGAAGAAATTTTGTTTGTTTTCGGTTTTTTCCCCTAAAACTCAATTTGCATGTGTATGTTACAAAGAGAAGAGAAATGCAGTGTCACAATCTAAGTGTGTGTGTGAAAAAATCCTTTCAAATTCTGATTATAAAAAAAGGAATCCGATGAATGTATAAAATCCAAAGAAAATCCAATCAAACTTTAGTATTTTTTTTCTTTACAAATTCAAACAAAGTGTTCCTATATGAATTGAATCTGTGTTTTGTGAGTGCTAGTTCTATAATGAATTTGTAGTAATAATAAGTAATAACAAAAGAATATATAGTTATTATATGCAGAAAAGAATGAAAGAATTTTGAAAGATTAAACAAATCAAAACAACATTACCTAGCACAAACAAAAAAATATCATCGGATTCCAGAAAACTCAAACAAAGTTCATTTGAAAATGGTGTGTGGTTTTGACAAATTTAAGGAGAAAAAAGGAAGAGAAATAGAAACATACACCTTGGAATTTGTAGTTGATGAACACGTCCTGAGAAATATTGAAACCCACATTAGCAACTTTGAACAACTTCATCATTTTGCATTTGCAATTGCAACCAACCCTTGAAGAAGCTACCATGCAATACAACCTTTTTTTTGTGCATGCACACTCAAACTTACCCAAAAAAAAACACTAATATCTTACGTTGTTGTTGTTATTGTTGTTGTTGAAGATGTTGTTGTTGTTGATGTTCATGTCTCCATCATGATCATAGTAGAAAACTATTTGTTGTTCTTTTTTTATGGCCCTACGAGTGGGTTGAATTACCAACATGAAAATTAAGATGACGGCATGGTTTTGTAAAAGGAAGAGAGATCAATGGATTGGTTGTGGGGTCTTTGATGAAGATCTAACGGTGAAGAGATGAGTGAGGGAAATATATGACCGTTGATGAATGTCGGTCAAATATTACCGTTGGAGAGAATGAGGGAGTTGGTGTACGGATAAATATATCATGAAACTGATGTTTGTCACGTGCCACGTCTATTTTATTGTCCCCTAAATATCCGTTTACACACACATGACCGTTACTTTTGCTATAGAGACTATAGAGTTGGTTTATTTTTTCTGGGGTGCAATTTCCAGGGTAGTGTGTTTTTTGTCATCATTATTCATGGTTGCATTTGCATGTTCTAGAGAAGAACAGATGTAAGATGGGTTAGTCCGGCCCGTCTCGGTCTAGTGGGCCAGCGTATATGGATGAATTTGATCGATTTTATTTGCTTATTATATGAGTTATTTGGTCCGGTGAGTCGTTATTTTTGATCTAGAATCAATTTAAAAATTTAGAAGGCCTAAAAGACTTTTTAAATGACTTCTAAAAATGATTTTATCAACAAAAAAAATAAAAAATAAATTTGATATGATAAATTATAGACCTCTATTAGTCATTATGAACTAAAGTGTAACATTTTATAATTAGACTATAAGGTGTGTCATTTAGACACACAAAAGTCAGAATTATATCAAACATCATATAAAATACAACTCAAATGTATTTGATGTTGGAATCGAGAAGAGGAAAAAACGATTATACATATGGTGTTGATGCAGATCTTGTGTCCCAACAATATTTTTGTTAGTGTATACTGATATACTTTTTACTTGAGATTAAGAGGATGTAATCTAAGATATACACCATTAAAAAATATACACCTGTTTTTTATTTTATTTTGTTATTATGGTTGATTTATTATTTATAAATAATTAAGTAGTAGAGATTTTTTTTTGAAGGAAAGTAGTAGAGACTTGTTTTTTTAATTACAATCATCCTTAAAAAAACAAATTACAATCATCAGTGGTAGAGATTTATTTTTTTAATTACGAACATTTAAAATTGTTTATTAAATCTAAGCCGTTTTTCTTACGGTATACAATCTAACAGTTATGATTGAAAAAATTATTTTCAGTAATATGTAAAAAAAACATATTTCATTGATGTTTATGACATTTGCTAGTTACATGTCTAATTTCCTGGTTACACTTTTCAAAATACCCAACAGTTATAAAGTGTTTGTTTTATGATTGTAAAAATTATTCTCTTACATATTATTGAGAATAATTTTTATAACATGATTTTTGTCCTCTTAGATTATTTCTCATCCTTTTATTTGGCTAAAAAGTATCAGAAAGGTCTATCGCTTATTTGGCACGCAACAATTTAAAAGATTTAGGAAGCGCAGAATGAAGCTATTTTTTCTTCAAAACATTTCGGGGTTGAGGAAATAGTAGAAGTCATCAAAGTAATACCATGGAAATGGTTTCTTGCTAGGAAAAAAGGGGGACCTTGTATGTATTTTGAATCGTATTTTAATCCTCTTCTTTGTCTTAATGCTTGATGTATGGTGTTTGTTAGACGTGGGATGAGACGAGTACCCTTTCTACGTTTCTCGTTTTGTGAGTTAAGTACTATTTGTACTTCTCTTATTATCTAAAAATTTGATGTAAATGTACTGAGTTTGTGCAAACGTACTTAAACCTCTAAATGTATTTGAACTTGAGTATTTGAATTGAGTTTTTGTAAAGGTACTTGAACTTAGTTTGAGTAAAATCTTTTCCTGCTGGTAGTGAAGTTTCTCTTGTACTCTTTCATAAAATAGACCGTGACTTTTAGCGTACTTCACCCCCACCACCACCCATTTGTCTGGCAAGGCAAACTCCACCACTTAAAGTAGAAAACAATTTTAAGTTTTAATCAGTCCGAATAAGAGATCTATTTGGCACGGAAAGTGCATTTCCCTTCTATGCCTCGCATTTTGCTCTTGTGGTGGAGTATTGGGTATACTAATCAATGGTATTAGAACCAGTCCAAAATTTACTTGAATATCATTCAAGAAAACAGATTTTAAGGAAATTGGTTGAGTAAATGCATCTTAGTATAGACTTCAAAAAATTGAGTGCAAAAACTAGATTTTAAGTCGTTTTCTCTCATGTTCACTTTTCAAATTCTCTATTGAAGATATAGATTGAGTGTAAAAAATGAGTAAAATTTTAAAGAGTTTTTTTCCTTGGTTAATAAAAATAGAGTTTAATAGTGATGGGTTGACAGTCCAAAACAATTTTGCACACACGACCAATCAACATATTTTAAATTGCCACATCAATTAAATTATTGATTTGTTTTTAATTGACGTGTAAATTTAAAATGTTTTGATTAGTCTTGTATGCAAAATTGTTTTGAACTGTCAACCCACCACAATTAAAATCATAAAAATATCAATAAAACACTAGCAGTATCTAAATTGGATTTAAATTGTTTGCAGGGGGGAGATGGTTACAATTTTATTAATCATGAATTATTCTAATCATATGCAGATACTGTATAACCTACAACAAAGCATCCACGAATATTTCCATGATAAGTAATGCACACGCTCATTGTAGATCTTTAAATTCATAAATAACATCATATAGCACAAAACCAGATTAAAATGCAACGTTCTTTTGTGTATTGGTTCATTTTTTAATAAACTAACTAAAGAGTTCAATAGTTTATCTCCTAGCTTTTCTTCATCAGGGATCAGACTAACTCCAAAAACAAAGCTTCTTGCTTATTGGTTAAGCCAAGTTCGTCCAATGTCACAGCACTTTCTTCAACACCAAAGGCACGCCTAGGATATGGTCTCACCTGCCCCAATAATAACCATCAAAAACAACAAAATTTATCATTTTCTGAATAATTAGGATCTAAACTTAAGATAAGAATGATAGGCTGAAAGTTGGGATTGCTCACCAGTCTGTAACTGCTTGGTTTGACCTGTCTACCAATATCTATGAAGTCGAAAAGAGACTGAAAATTTCCAGGATAAGACTAGTTTAGTATGTATGCACCGAAATAAAGGAGGAAAACACTAGTAGCATATTTTATAACAGGCATCTTTACCTGGAGCTTATGAGATCTTAGGAATCGGCGCCCACGACGGCTGCCATCTGGCATTTTTACCATCAGATTCACAGCATTGTCATCATCCGAGGATGGTTCTGGTGGTAGAGAGACTTCTTTGGCAGCTAACTGTGCTTCCAATTCCTGACAGTTTATGAAAATGCAAGAGTAAGCAACACCAAAATGGGAATTTGATTTCCATCCATTGGAAAGTATGAGTTTGATGGACTTTGTATAGTCCAATATAACTAATTGCAATGAAAAAACCATGCAATTAGTTACAGATCTATTGTTACCTGCTCTTCTTGCAACTTTCTTTGAGATTCTTCTGCTCTCCGTTTTTCCTCTTCACGAGCAGCCTCAGCATCCGCAATGGCCTTCAATTCTTTTTCTCTGTCTGCTTCTAATGATGCAAGGTATTCATCATCCTGCATCAAATAAACATAGACAGCAATAGCCACAATTAGACCATCTCGTAAAATCTACAACTTTAACCTATGTAAGAAATAAGTGACACCTGTTGTTCCCTTATCAAGCGCTGAGCCTCCAATGATGGTGAAGGAGGGCGATATGCAAGAGGTGTGGGCCGAGGATGGAAACCCCTATTCTGCATGAACTCATGTGGTGCATAAGCACGGCGATAACCACTTCCTTCCGGGATTCCACCGAACATTGCAGCCTCGAGCATTACTGCTTCATCATGTTCCACTGAAGACATGCCACCCCACTGTAAATATTGAAAATTAGGATGCAAATACAAGTTCAGATGACATGACAGGTAAATAGAGTTTTATCCCGTTTTGAAAACTCAAAGTGAAGGACTATACTTCATCAGATTGGAAGGAAGTATCGTGATGCGGAGGACTGCTGCTTTCCGGAACTGTTGTGCCTGCCAGTGTGCTAGACTCGATTAATTCAGCATCTTTGCCTGACCCTGTGGAGCTAAGTGACACATGTCTAGTAGACCTGTTCCTAACCAAAGGCATCTCCTCTACATCTTCATCTTCTTCATCTTCATCTTCTCCTGCCTGCAATCTACAATGACCATAATTACTACCACAGTACCATGTCATAAATGACAGTCAAAAGATAAATGTCATTAAGAAAAATGCTACTGCTGAGTTCATTGCAGCAGCCACGGTGGACAACAAGCAGGACAAAAAATAATTTACCTTCCATTTGAAGATGCTTCCCCTAATTCAACTCCTTGTGCCTTAGATGGCCCTGCTGTAGGTGCTCCAACATCACCTTCTTGTACACGCCGTGCTTTTTCTTGCTCTGCTGTCTGGATTTATTTCATGTCAGAAGCAATTTAGGCTCCAAATTTCCAATATAAAAAAAAAATGAAGTCAAAGTTACAGCACTAGGCTGTTCTGGTTATAACACACTGGTCAAATTTCTCAAAATAGTCACTGAAGAAATAAGAGAACACAACTTAAAGGTGTACCTTCAAGGACAATGAAACTGCATGAGCAAGCTCAGGATCCTCTAAAAGTGATTGCCTTGGGTTAGGCCCAGATTCATTCACGTCCTGCACCATGTGGGAAATACAAATTAATACAACCTATAAGATTAGAGGAGCCCGGAAAAAACAATTAAGAAATAATCATACAATTTGTCTGTCAAGTTCATGATTGCTGTAATTTTCCTCAGCCTCTCGTCTGGATGCCTCAATGGCTGCACGAATCATTTCTTCTTCTATGTCATTGCTGCTATCTGGTAAATTCTCCAATGTGGGAGCACTAGGTCTCGCACTACTGTCAGGTGAAGAATGAGTCGGAGCAGGCAGAGTATTGTCATCATCATCATCATCAAGTACTATGACACTCCCATGTATATCTGGGCCTTGGGCATGAACAGTTCCAGTAACATCTTCAACTATTGGAATATGGCCAGCTTGAGGAGTTGATTGACTACCATCCTTATCCTCTATCGGAATTTGCCTTACCTCTCTTGGATGAGTGACAAACGGTGCCTGGTTTGTTGCACCGAGATGAGTATCAAGTATACTTCTCCCAATTGTAGGATCAATAAGAGAAAATGGATCGAGATTTCTTGCAAAAGATAAAAGAGATGGAGGTCTAAGAATTTCATCATGTTGATCATCTATATCCATGAAATCTCCTTGGGGAACGGCGGCAGAGCTGTCATGAGAGGCCGGATATCAATATCAGAAAAACAAAGATGAATGGGTAGATTGAAAATATTAATAATACAATGTCACACCATAGTGACAAGGTACATTTCTAAATGATCACTTGCTTCTGATGCATGAAAAAAGGCATACCTGGCCATCAAATTTCTGTCTCCTTCGCTGAAATATGCATTGACAGCTTCATTAAGACTACCACCATGCTCCTGCCAAGAAATTTTTTTTACAAATGCAGAGGATATATATAAGCAACCTCCAACGCCATTAAAGAGAACTTATTCTATACACTAGTTTTATGATAAAGTAAACAATATCGGTGTAGAGTAGTTAGAAGCAAACTAGCATAAGAGGACAAATTATTTGTCTATAACTTTAATCACAAGAAGCAAGAGTAAGATCCCAAGCTAACTTACAAGTATCTGATCAACAATATAAGAAACTAATGGCCTGTTTGGATTGGCTTATTTTAAAGCATATGGAAAACAGATTTATGCAAATAAATAAGCTTGTATGCCAAATATTTCAAAGCTTTTTATTCATTATAGTTGACCCTCGTTGCTCTCATTATAGTTAAATTTATTGCCTTAAAGGCTGAAGCTACTTCACTTCGTATATAACCGATTTCTTTACCCAAAGACATATTGCAAAAACAAGAAGAAAATTGTAATGGTGAAATAAGATAATTTAAAAACAAGGGACAAAACTCAGAAATCAGCAATAACAAAGCAATATTAAATCTAGGAATCTTATTTTCCTCTAGTTTTAGTCAACAAGATCCCAAATTGCCAGCAAGGATCATAGAATTTTATGCTCATTCTCTTAGATTCATCCAACATCATAGAACTGATTAAAGTAAACACCAACAAGTACTAGACAATCTAACCAACACATTTTAACAAATTTAATCTAACTAAGTATACAAATTTTACTTGAAACAATAGAAAAATTATATACAAATCGAGCCTCATTGGTCAGTCAACAAATATAATTCCACAGAAAGAAAAAAAATACAATTTTTATTAAAAAAATTAACTAAATACAACTGAACACAAAAACCCTATTGATGAGATAAACCATAATTGAAAATTCAATCGCTTATTTACACCAATATAATTCAAACCTAAAGAGTAATAATAATTTCGTGATTAGAAAAGTGAAAAAGAAAAAGGTACCTGAAGCTTTTGCAGTGCAATTGGTTGAGAAACACCGGTGATGCTGATGAATGTATCAATCGTCTCTTGATTAGGTGTCGCCATTGAAATCGAAATCGCAATCGAAATTTTGCTTAGTTTTGATGATGAAACAAAGAGGATTTGGTTTAGCTTTGGGTATATATAAAACCGAACTGAAAAATATCAAATCACGTTCAAGTGGGTCCGTACGCCGTAGAGTTTAGAAGAATTATAGTAGTTTCTGTTGTTTTTGAGGGTTAATAGTACATCATTCTTATTTATGCTCAAATAACCCCTTTACTTTAGGTTAATTACATGGTGAAAAAATATCACTACAATTCTAATCTTATACGTCAACTATCCTTGTTCAACAAGCATACTTAGATACTTCCAAACAACCAACTTTACACTTCCACTATTTTTTTTTTCTTTCCTTCTTCTTACCCTTGGATTAGTAAGGCTTTTATAATTTAGTGTTTAATCGTGAGATAAGTATAATTTGGCTATTAACTTTTGTGTATTTTTATCGGTTTATTCAATATATTTTATTTTTCTTTAGGAAAATTACAAAGAAGGCCAAGTTTAGTATTTTACTTTATATTTTCTCAATAAATATGTAATTTTCTTTCTTGTATAAAAAGGTTAATGTGGAGTAAGACATAGAGAGAAGTGTTACTTAAAAAGTTGCGAAGAGCTAAAATATAAATGCAACTTTAAATGTTTCTTAAAATATGTTGTAAGCAAGTTCTTTTTATAGAAATAGAATTTAGTTGACGATAAATAGATTACATGTGAGGTAGATGTGTCGTTCAAAGTCAATAGTTACGATGTTAATACATTAATGAAGCTTGATTTGGAATATAAATAATTAATTATATTACCTAATCTGTTGCGAATAATTCGTCCGAAGAAGATGCTATCATTAATTGAAATGAAGAGTTTGTCTTCATAAACTTTGGGTTTCAGGAGTACTATGTATTATTCTGCTTCGCTATATGTCCAGTCGGTGGATGACTCTTTAAATGTTGACCAATATTATGAAAATGAGATTTGTGTTGTTAAGAGATTGTTGTTGCAAAGTTGATGTGTTTAAGAAGGATATATATTGATGTGTAGGGTAGGGAAATGCCTTGGGTTAAAAAAATAAATAATTTTGGATTCAAAGTTTTTACCAAATTTACAAAATATTTACATAAGCTTCTTCTAAGACATTAGTGGGGCTTGAATTCAAAACATTAGAATCCAGAGAAATACTTGTTGCTCACAAGCCTAAATAGAATGGATTTAGGCACATATAGGTGGGGGTATTAATTAATTGAATTATATATAGTTTCTAAACAATCGAAAAACATGTATTTGATGTGTGTGCGTCCGTATTTTTATTTTTAATTTAGGTTTGTGATCAAATAAATATTGCTCGTGAATTGAAAGTCATTAAACTAAGTTTTGGGTTTCCTTAAATAAAAAAAGGTTATGCTAATAAGCACCTTAATAACATTTATTAGAGATTTAAAAGAGGAAATGATTTATAAATTTTATTTAGAATTTTTTTAAAATTTTAATGTATTAAATATACAATTTTAAAAAAGAAACAACTTTTTTCTTTTGACTTTTAAACACTTGTTAGTATTTTTCAATAAAAATAACCATTAAGTTGACCAACCGATTTTTTTGCAATGGGGAGACCATTCAAAAGTAAATAAGGTTATAGCCTTGAGTTGACCAAGTAAAAAAATTTGCAATCGAGAAACCACTCAAGAGTAAACAGGGTAGCTCTTGAGTGTCATTGACTTTTGGTGTTATTGATACCATTGTTCATATCTTTCTTTTAACCATTCATTCTCTCTCATCTTATTATCAAGGGTTAGTTTGACAAGATATTTTCGAGCTTATAGTTTATAATAACTCATGTCTTTAAACTCATTTGACGACCGATAGCCTTTGCAGTCTTCATTGGAAAAATTAAATTTTAATTTTTATATCGATTCATATTTATAAATTATTTCAACCGTTAATAATTGGTTTATTCGCCATCATTTATAAGATATATTTTTTTACAAACTAACTTATCATCTATTAGGGTGCGTTTGTTTTAAGTTATATTCACATACTCCTAGAAATAAAACAATAAAAATATACATGCCAATGAGAATAAATTCACGTGTAATTACATATTATAATCCATATTTTTATGATTCATGAGAACATTATAATGTTAAGCAAACATTTTTTTTTAAAATATGAATAAAATTCTCATCTATATATTCCAAAAAATGTTTTTTTTTTATACAAGAAGTATTTTCCTAAAAATAAATATAGTAAACTTCAAACAAACACACCTTGATATTTTTTTACCAAATAAGCTATAATCCTCCAAATCCAATTTTGGCATTGCCAAACAAAACCTATATAAATAAATAAAACGACAGCAATTGAAGTCGTTTCGCGAGTGGTAGTCCAGACTCGTCTTCCTCTTCAGAAATACACAGTATCGCCGGCGAAGTGGTTTTCTTAGTTTGGAAGTGTTCGAATGTCAACGAAAACTGAAACTCCGATGAAGAAGAAGAAGAATCAGAAGAAGATACAATGTTTCTGGAGTTGGGTAATCGGTTCCGTCATTCTTCGACTAATTCTCATCTACTTCCCCAAAAACCTCAACCTCTCTTCTCGCCCCGAAGTCTCCACCCCTCTCACTAGCATTCGTCGACGTAATCATGCTTTTCCTCTCTCATCTTCTTAACTTCTACTACACGCTCTTTTTCTTTACTTCAATTCAATTGCTTTGTTTTTTTTTGCAGTCGCTGAGGGTTACTGGTTGAAGCAATCATCAATGTCACCCTATGCTGGTTCAATGTACCATGGTTCTCCTTTGTTGTTAACACTTCTCGGTCCACTCACAGTTAAAAGGTATCAATTCTATTAGGTTTTTTTTTTTTTTTTTAGTTCGAGATGCAATTAAAATTTAGCATGATTTTTGTATGGTGTAATGACATTGAAAAACTTTTTTGGTGATGCAGAATTGAAGGACAGCCTGATCATCTTTTATGCAGGTAACTAACTGTCTTTGCCTTTTAACTGTAGTTGGTATCCGTCAAAGTTTTTTATTTTAAAATCTTATGAACCGTAACTGTTATGATCTTTGTTGCTTGATAATTATATTTATCGTTGTTAATGAGTGATTTGTAACTGCTCGTTTTGGTTTTTGATTTGTGAATACTACACCGCTAAATGTGTGGTAAGACTAGACAAGATAGGATTAGAAATGACAACATTAGAGAAAGAGTTGGGGTAGCACCAATTCTGAAAAAGATGGTGGAAACTTGGATTTAGTTGATTTGGCCGTGTAGAGAGAAGAATCGTAGATTCTGTAATAGGGAGGAGAGTAGATAAGATAGAGAGTAGTCAAATCACTAGAGGCAGAGGAAAACCTAGAAAAACTATTAAGAAACTATTGAAAAAGATCTAGAGAATAATGAGTTGGATAGAACATTATGATGTTGTTTGATCTAGAGCTTAGGCTTTGTTGGGAGTTTGGAGGGGAGGGAAAGAGAAGGCTTTGGAGGGTTGGTTATATAGGGGAAAATGGTAAAATCTTTCACATTTTTTGGAAGAGTAATTTTTTAGAGAATGATAAATTAATGCTTATGTATGATTAATATATTTTTAATTTTAAGAATATTATAACTACATAGATTAAATTTGAAGAATTCATGTAAATAGTGGGTTAGGCTTGGTTGTTGTGTACTCCATTGCTAAATGATCTTTTCATGTGACCGATCTTCCTGATTGGCATTGATGCTGATCTTTGTCTTTATTCTTTTTTCCGACATAACTAGTGTATTTAGTTCTTTTGCCCTTGTTATTCTCTTGAGGTGTCTAGTGTACTTGATTAAGCAACAAATATCAACTCATTTCTGGATATAGTTTGGTTTTTGTGATAGCAGATGTTGTCACTGCAATGCTCATTTGTGCTGCTGGTAAAAGACTTCAGGCGGCATACAGTTCAAGTTTACAATCCATTGGCCTTCATCACTTATCAGAGGATTCAGGTTGTTAGCATAAACTACAAGTTTGATTCTTTCTTTCAAATTTTAGATGTTACGGTTGGGTGTGCTTCTCTTGTTTTTGTTTGTTGTGTTTAAGTGATAAATATGAAATATGTATTGAGGTTCTTTGCATATATATATATATATATAGACACACACACTCACACACAGTATTTGCATGATTGTTGCTACGTAGTGTCATGAAACATCTAATCGGTCATTATCTAGGTTTTAAGAATCAGATACTCCACGGCATTGAAACTTCTTTTGAATAAGGTTACATGTCTATGTCTATGTGGTGTTTGGATTACAAAAGTAGATTTGGTTAACTAGCACTATTTCCAGAAAAAGTATTCTATTAAGTTTATGATAACAAAACATGATATTTGCAACTATTGTTATGCAGGGTAAGCTATGATTATGATCATATAATATAATGTTTAAAGTTCCTTGTCAGGCTATGGATCTTTGGCAAGCTCTATGCAAATTTGTGTACATCCTTTTTGATAATATCTTAGTTGTTTACAGATGTCCTTCCTTCAGGGGACTTTGCTGCGCTTGTATACTTGTGGAATCCTTTTACAATTGTTGCATGTGTTGGTCTGTCCACTTCTGCAATCGAGAACTTGATGGTTGTCTTGACCCTTTATGGAGCATGCGCACGTAAGCAGCTAACAATCTATACTTTTTAGTTTCTGAAGTTTTAGATATTTCATTTATTCGTCTGACTAGTAATGACCTGCTTCTTGTAGTCGTATTGGTATTTATTGGTTGTTTTCTAGTAAGTGTTATGTGCCCCCTTATATTGAAAAAAAAAAAGTAATATTGTACGATGCCTGTAAATTCTGAAAATAGAAGTTAGTTTTTAGCTCCCTGTGGAAGTTCTAAAGAGATTACGAGAAGTAATGGTAGGAATCTCGTTTTTAGTTGAAAGAATTCTTTTGTAGAACTAGAGTTTAATAAAGAGCAACTCGGTGCATTAAAGCTCCCGCATACGCAGGGTCCAGGAAGGGGTCCCACCATTTTTGGTGTATTGTACGCAACCTTACCCTGTTTTTTACACAAGAGGCTGTTTCCAAGACTTGAACCCGTGACATTTTTGTGGGACTAGAGTTTGTTTAATAAACAAAATTTTATATTGGTTACTGTTTCTATTCTTTCTAATTACCTGGTAATATTTATGATTTTAGGTTGCTTTTGGATAGAAACCAATGTGATTATTTTTTTGAGATAAAACTTATAAAACAGGACTAGAGTCTACTAATGCGTTCTGAACCCATGTACATGAGAAATGTACCGACATAAAGTACACAAGGCAAATCCAATTAACAAAACTGTTTTTGTTGTTTTATTAGTATAAGTCCATTGTTTCTTGTGTATATTTGATACAAAAGCATCCTATCGGATTCAAATTTGATGTCCAGTCCCCCATTTTTCGTTAAGTTAGTTGACTAAGTTTTAGGAGAACTCAACTGCTTTATCTGACATACTGAAACCTTACATCTATGTTCCATCTTATCAACTTAATTTTCTCAAATTTATTCATCTGCTTCACAGGCACTATTTATTTATTGACTAGTATTCACCAAGCTGATATCCACTCGAGTAATATTGTTGCTAATTGCTAATAGTCAGCAAGCAGATCAGATTTTTAAAATGCTTGTAAGAACTCATTAACTTGTAAAGAAATTAAATTTTGGGGGTTGGGTAAATCATAAAAGATTGAAATGCATCAATAGAACATAATGTCTGCCTTGTATCATCTGGCTTTCGATCTACATCTAATACTTCATTTAATGTTAAAACTGTACTGATGTGTAACAGGACTAGCTCCGCTGGCTGCTTTTGGATGGGTCACGGCTACTCATTTGTCCCTGTACCCAGCAATCCTTATTGTCCCGGTATGTTGTTGCTCAAACCCATTTTATAGCATTTGAACATAATCCTAGTTTATCATTTTTTTTCTATCTGTAGATACATTTATTATCTTATGTTACAGGTAATATTGTTACTTGGTTATGGTCCTGATGCTCCTCCTAGGAAATTATTCCGGCAAAGGACAAATCTTGAAGTTGACGATTCCACCTCAGGCGATAGGAGTTGTTTAGAAGATGAATTGGTAAACGAGAAAAGGATGCTGAATGTATTCTCATGGAGGCCAGTTGTGCTTTTTTTATTCTCAGCTTTAATGTGGTCATCCTACATTTTAGTCCTTTGTGGCGTCTATGTCCAACAGCACGGTGGTCTACAGGAGATGTTCAAAAGGTTTTGTTTAAATCCTATGCCCATTATTCTTTTCTGATGACAATTTTGCAAGTGGCAAAACGTATCTGGATATTTGTTTGCGTAATGTGTCCGTATACTTCTTATTGGTCAGTATAAAGGCTTGTTATTGTAGTAGCTGCTAGAATTTAATGCTTTGTAGACCATTAAGATCATTGTTATAATGCAACTAGATGCTATAAAGTTCCTGTGTTGATGGGGTTGAAGAAAGGGTCGAACTCATAATGGGTCTATTATAGGCATCCATCCTTACCTTGCATTTGCTAGAGGCTAATTTCATAACATGAATCTGTAGCCTTCTAGCAAAATTCCAACAGCAAACTACATTGCTTCTGGTTGAGCTTTTTGAATAACTAAACCAGAGTGTATGGAATATCATGTGAAGACAATTATATACCATTAAAGTCACTCCAAAGTAATTGCAGAAGTTCTGAGTTTTTTTTTTTTTTTTTATAAAGCAAGTACTGAGTTATTGAGATTGTAACTACTGTACATATGTATGGAGCCACCTACAAGTTTTTGTAAATACATTGCCTGCAATGCTTGTTCATGTAGTTTTGGAAATCAAATCATTCATTTCCCATATTACTCACGTGTATATGGTTTATATAGTTTATACTGTGTATGGGTTTTTCTTCTATCACCCAAGTCCCAAAGTGTTTATGCATGTTTTTCTATGTTAATTTTAAAGAAGTAACTTGTCATTCTGGCTGAATTTTCTTTGATGACTTTTTGTATTATGCTCTGTTGTAAAACATTGATTTTTATTTTGAAATCTTCTTTTTTTCCTATTGTTTTTTATTTAAAACTCTGTTGAAGACTGTCAATTCTCTAAAAATTATTTCTTTTCGAGAATTGCTAGTTTTTCAACATCTTGTTAATAAATCCAGCTTGTTTATGCAGAACCTATGGCTTCATTCTTACGATACAAGATCTGTCTCCGAACATCGGAGTTTTTTGGTATGTTCTGCAGGAACTAGTACTACTTAGACCGTACTGTTTTAATTAATCCTACTACTATTTATGTCTCATGATTTTTGCATACAGGTACTTCTTTGCAGAAGTTTTTGACTTCTTCAGAAGTTTCTTCCTTATAGTATTCCATGGGAATATTCTATTGATGATAGTGCCGTTAGCCTTACGTCTTAATCACCGGCCATGCTTTCTAGCTTTTGTATATATTGTGCTTTCCTCCATGTTGAAGTCTTATCCTTCTGTAAGTTTATTTCTCCTGTAATTTCTACTCTTACCTTGATTGGAATTAGCTCTTCAAATTTATGCTTGAAGATTTCAGTGGGTGTTGCTGAATATATTCTTCTAATTTAGAATGAAAGATGCTATTATCCTTTTAAATATTCAAACCTTGATATTGTAAAAGATTATTTGTCCCAAAAAGTGCACACAAAAAAAAAAATTCTACACACTTTGCACATGCTCATGCAGAATTAGAACTTAGTTGAAAATGTGGATCTACAATTTGGAAAGAAGATTGAATATTGCTGAAATTTGTCAACTATACTCTATCTGTCTATAACTTATTAGTAACCAGGCATATTGTGAATTTGCATCCTGATGCAATCTTATTGATCCATGTTATATTTGTATTCCATTTTAACTAGGTTGGTGATTCTGCTCTGTACTTGGGTTTACTGGGGTTATTTGCTTATGAACTCAAAGGTAAATTCACTTTCTTACCGTTCTTTTATGTTGAGTATAATTAATCTCTTATTGAATAATCGACTTTCTCAATTTTCAGATATGCAGTTTTCATTCTTCCTGTTTTCTGGTTATGTTGGAGTTTCACTTCTTAGCCCTGTGATGCATAACCTATGGATATGGAGGGTATGGAGTTTTGGGTTGTTCTAAATTTTCAAATAGATGAATTATTTTGCTATCCTCATTTCCTGAACTTGGAATAAAATTGGCAGGGTACTGGGAATGCAAACTTTTACTTTGCTACTGCAATTGGTTATGCTTGCTTGCAGGTGCTTTATCTCTTCTCATTGATATTAGATCCTCTTCTTGTGTTAATATTGTTGCTGTCTCTTTTTTCTCCCCTGCTCTTTTTAAATTGAAGGCCCTGGTCACTAAATCTACCTTACACTTCACTTATTTTATCTTGATCAGAGTAGCTTATAAACTGAATCATACAAGGTTTAAGATAATACTAAGCAAGTGTGAACGTAGATGAAATTATTTACCTTACCTTGTATATTTGCTATATTGAGAGCTGAAAAGTAAAGTAAGTTCATGAACCTTTTGGTTTGGGTGAATACCGAGGTTCCTCCTTTCTGGGCACGATTGAGGGAGGCACCTCTAGTGGGGCCATGAGTGGGGGAAGGGAGGTGCGAGGAAAAGGGTCGGAATATATTTGTAGGAATCAAACCCTCCCTGCAACGTCATCAGTTTATCGCTGACATAGTTATGTCGTGGGATCTCACGAACCTTATTTTATTCAATTAATCGACAAGCTCCTAATTTGACACGAGTTAGAAATCAAGCATCACAATTAATATCTCTAGAGGAAAATTTCATTGCTTTTGTAAAATGCTTGTCTTAAGAATTTGATTCAATTGGTTTGGTGCTGACAAGTTTTTTTAATTTAAATGATTCAGTACATTGTCATTCTGTAAACTTTAGTTTCTTCTCGTTTGTTCAGATCATTCTGGTGGTTGAAAGTGTTAGCGCCATGCTTAATCATGATAGAATGATTACGAAGCTATCTACTGCAAAGCTTCAAAATGTCAAATCTTGAGAGCTTTTTTTGGAGTATGATTTCAATGAATCTAAAGTTTCTTCGGTGTCCTGGAGTTCACTTGATCTTGATTTTGGTCCAAAACAGGAAGAATATATTGATTCCACGATATGAATACTGGGCTGTCCTTAAATTCCTTTTATCAATGATGTGTATTTCCTTGGATGCAAATGTTTAGTATTTGAACGCAAGGCTCCACAGGCAGAATGCTGATTGCCAGTAAAAAAGTATAACTTGTTATAAGGATAAACAATAGTGATTAATTTCTTAAGGTAGTTAGACGTTAGAACTCTTGATGTGCCATTTAAGAAATTTTGGTGGCTTCGTTCTTCACATCCTAGTACAGCAAGTGTTTATTAATTTTATTTGTTCCAATTGCCACCAACACCAGCAGTTTATGAATATGATGTATATCATCTAGCTTGCTGGAGTGAAAGAATCATGGTATTGAGTTGTTGATTTTTTTATATTATGATAATATTTGTATGGGTCGGGTGGTAGATCTGTTTTTTATTTTTTGTATTGCTACCAGGTTGTTTTAGGTGGACTCTGAATTTGTAAACCCTTGTTTGGTTATAGCTCATGCCTTTTATTAGATGAATGAATATTCCAATTGCTTTTGCCAAAAAAATACCAGCAGTTTATCAGATTAAACCAGGTATATGAAATGATAACATGTTGAAATGGGGAGGATCTCATTTACGGTCATGGTGTACAGTCTTGGCTTCAGAGTTTGTAGCATGTGACTGGTTAGCATGTGTTTGGAACAGCATTCGCAAACTATTTTTCGTGTCCTGAGGCATTTTCACTGTGAAAATAGAGAAGCTACAAAAGTAAGCTTTGACGCTGTTGTGGTTTCTTACCGGCAAAATGTGCCGTTGTTCTAAACACATGCTTAGTCTACCGAAAAAACCTTGCAATGGGTTTGAGTTTGAATTCGCTTGACACACCGTTTTGCGATGATTCGAATTTTGTTGTACAGCTTCTTTTTTTTTTTTTTTTTTTGTGTTTGATGCTCCCGCCAAAATCAAGTTGTTATGTTACATTACATTCACTGTTCTTGTGTCTGTTTTAATTTTGGAAGAATGCCTGATTCTGATTGTGTTGATTCCGAGGTTCATCAGGATGTGGGACCTCAGTCCCCACTCATCATCGACTTCACTGACTTTGGCATGTACTATGCATTTCATATCTCTTTTTGATGAAGAGGGGACAATGGATTTCATATTTAGTGTCCTGTCTCTGAGTCCGTATGTCTATTGAACAATCTCAGTTATATGTGTAATGAATCTTTGACCCAAAAAACGTTGTTCAAAATGTATGAAAGAATCGTCCCTACAAAGTACAAACTCCCTCTTGCTTTGCGTCTTAAGAGTTAAGACTAGTTTATTGCTTTCACACTGCATGCACAACTGAGATCTTCCACGGTCAATAAGGACGTTCTTGTGCTAATAGATAAATTAAAAGCAATACAATAACTTAAACGTGATAGTTGAGATTGTGGGATTTCTTCTTTGAAGTGTAACTTTTACAATAACATTATACCACACAAAACCAGTGTGATTTGTGATGAGATAAGAACACGATAATGTTTTGGTATTACACATGTCGGACATGCCACAACTATGTGACAAAAATCAATTATGTACTATTACACTTAAGATTAAGACATGTTCCGCCATATGAGACCGTGTAAGAGGATCATACTACGTGGTTGTATTGCATCAAAGACCCAGTTAAATGCTCAAATTAGTAGGCCAGCATTCTAGTTGTGAGTCAGGCACCATTTTGTTCTTCCAAATTATAATAGTTGTGTAATTCATTCAATCATATTTGTAAAATGGAAATTTAGTCAATCATATTAAAAAACGTCAGTGAACTTGGTCCCTTCATCAAAATAAACTATTTATAACATATATGTGTATTGTTTTGAAAAGTTTCTTGCTGTTTAAAGACAAATATTGTATTTTTTAAGAAGGTTTCATGACAAATGTATAACTTTTAAAATCGGGAGCTAAATTGGAGATAAAATTATTAAATTATTGGCTTTCTTTAATCTAAGAATCAAAATGCTCATTTACTCATTGAAAAGTTTACACAAATATTTTTTTTCAAACATAACACAAGTGTTTTTCTCTTAGCTGGAGTTCTTTTATCAAATAATTTAGTAGTTAAACTCGCACCTTAAACGTAGAGAAGTGAGAAATTCTAAATTGGAGTTTAGACCCATACATATCAAACGTTTCTTCATCTATCAACTAAATTATCCTTTTTTTTTTTTTGGTACAAAATTATCCTTATTCCTTCCCAGAATTATCTGAAGTTATTTATATGCATCATAGGAGAAGATCATTTTTTCTTTAGTACAGTACAAGAAGATAATATTCTAGTGTGTTTAATACTGTTAAAAGACTCTTAAAATTTAAATCTGTACTGTAGTTTTGATTTTGAGTCTGGCTTTGCGTGATTTTCCTTTACACTCTCCTTATTTGTGTTTCTAAGACTTTGTTTTTTGTATGTGTTTTCGAGTGGAGGGCAGAACATTCGCTTCTTTTTTACATTGAGAATAATATAAAATATTTGTAAAATAAATTAAATATGATTGAAGGATTATCTAATTATGGGTCTTGCTAACCATTGCTCTGGTAACCAAAATTAGTAGTTTTACATTGGAAATAATAATTTGTAAACTTTTTACAAGTTGACTTAACCGCTTTTTATCACTTTCCAACACAATTTTTATTTTTGTTCTGAGTGAATCATCAACTTCGTCTCTGAATTTACAAGCATCAGTCAAAATCGTCTCTAAATTTTGTGAAATATCAATTTCGTCTCTGAATTTCTCTCACGTCCATCAAAATGGTCCCTCCATCCAAAAGGTCCGTTAGTGATGCTGAGTTGGCTCCATGCATGCTGTGTTGTCATGTACACGTGTCAAAAAGGAAACCACGTGTACAAGGACTAAATTGATGGAAGCGCAAAAAAATCAGTTTTCATTTTTCAAATGCAATTTTTTCTGCTTTTTCATTTTTACCTCTGTTTTATCCTTACCTTCCACCATAGTCATACCCATCAAAACAGTCCCCGACCTTTCTCCTTCCCGCTAAAACCTTCATCACCTTCTCCTCTCCAAAATCATCATCGTCGTCGGCGATCAACGGTGGATTTTTGAAGAACGAAATGGTCTTTGGTTATGGTGGAAATGTTGTAAATGTTGATGCTCCAAATGGTGGAAACGTTGATGCTGAAAATGTTGTAAATGTTGCAAAGATCAAGTTGTGTTTTTTGCGTTTTGTATTTTGTTTTGCAAAACTTGCATTTCAAGGACCAAACTGATAGCTATATAATTCAAGGACTGATTTGATGTTTTTTAACATAATCTATGGATCGATTTGATGGATAGCCATAAAATTTAAGGATTAATCTGATGTAAATATTTTGACAGAAAGGTTACATGAAGATTCATCTTCAACCTCTTTTCATTACAATATTACACACGTCTAGTACAATTCAGAAGCATGTTCACAAACTCAAACAAGCAAACCATGACTATCAAAAATTTAATCAACCTAAGCTCAATTTCTAAATTATCAACTTTGTCCATCAACCTCACCCTCCAAACAACTTCATTCTCACTTTCCTTTGAATTGAACATGAAGATCGATTTTCTAAACATTTTTTGCCCTTACACCCACCCTATCGTTTCAGATTCAATTACAACATTTTTGTTTGAAGGAATTTTGGAGATTTTTTTGATTTCGAATTCAATCAAAAAGTTAGGGTTTGAGGTTATTTCAATTGGGAAAGAACATTACCACTAATTATTGGAAGAATTTTCGGGAATTTTGGAGTGTGGATTAAAGATTATAAAATTAGGGTTCCAATTTGATACATTTGGGGAAGAAATAGTCGTTGGGGAATATGACATTCTTACATTTTCTGCAAACCAGCCAAATTAGTCCTTGAAAATGTTGGTTACAATCAGCCATATTAGTCCCTGTTTGTGAGACGTCTGACATGGCAGTCCATGTGAGAGGTTAACGGCCACGTCAGCTCCGTTAACACCCCAGTTAATTGGAAGGACGAAATTTATTAACATTTTACAAATTCAGGGACGACATTGATATTTCGCAAAATTTGGGGATGATTTTGGCTGATGCTTGCAAATTCAGGGACGAAGTTGATGATTCACTCTTTTTGTTCCTTTATCCAATGCCCCCAAGGCAATGGTTAGCATTTCCCGTCAATTATTCATTATTTTTTAATTTTGTTAAAATATCAAATATATAGTAAAATATAGATGTAACCCTCATCATCTACAATGGAGACCTTCATTTTTTAGTTCTCAATCGGGTCACACGTGTATACGTCACTCTTTTGTAAATTTTTAATAACAGTGTACCTAATAAACATTTAGTCACTTCAATGGAGATCCTCTGACAAAAGGTCTAAATCGATTCCACCGCTAACTCTTTATCATTTACATTCCAACAATACAACGATTATTTTACTAAAAAGTAATGTGGGGTCCACTTAAGAATGAGGGTTTTAAGTGAGACCCTAAATCTTAGAAAACTCAAAAAAAAAAAAAATCAATAAAGATACCGGTTCTTAAATGGTGAAGATTTCACCATTAGGGATGGTCTACTATTTTCCATTCAAATAAAACCTAGTTTGGATTGAAGTAAAAAGTGTAAGAAAAGAAGGGTAATGAAGAAAAGAAGTAAAAAGTGTAAGAAAAGAACGGTAATGAAGAAAAGAATAGTGAGAAGGTTTTAAGGGGAAAGTAGTTGGGTAGAAGTGAAAATAGAAGGGAAAAAGGGTAAATTTTTATTTCCTATTTGGTCAATTGTGGAATTTTTTAAAAAATAAAGGAGAATCTATAAAGGCAATTTCTAGTTTTAGCAACTATAATGGAAAATCCTCTTTTTGGATAGGATCTCACGTGTATACAACTATGATTGTCTTATCTTATATATTTTGGAAAGTTTGTTCTAATCTCAAGAATTAAACCCCTAATAAAAAACAACATGGGAACTTAGAAATTGTTTCAAAATAATATTTTTACTAAATGAAGCATCAAAAATCCAAAATTTGAGTCTCAAAATTGAGTCTTATGATCGATCTGTTTGCATAATTCATTAACCGACACTAGATAGATCGCCCTTTTATAGTTTTTTAATGATAGTATTATCAAACACTTTATCACTTAAATGTAACACCTCTATAAAATTTATCAAATGAAGCTAACTTATAGTTGTATATCATCCTTTTTTTAAGTACAAATGTATCATCTATTTGTTGAACAAAAATTATATCATCTTTTTTTTTATGGAAACAAATATAGCATGTGTTAATAACTTAATATCGCTACATATCAATATTTTTATTCCTATAAAACATAATATAATGATTAAAGGGTTGCGACATAGTTTAAGAATGAGGTCTACATTCTATCCTTGACTTCTAAAATTTTCTCCTTTCCTGTAAGAATACACTAAGAGCATAAATATCGATTGAAAACAACCGTGTCTTCACCAAAATCTAGGACACCATGTCAGGGTATCATGTATAATTACAAAGTGTGATTGGTTTCTTTTTTGCAATCGTTTCTCTCCAATACCACCGAGTCTTTTGTGCTATTGTTGGATTAAAAAACAAATTGTAACATCTTTACAAAGCCAAGCAAAGACTATTTTAATATATTGTGGATTTTAATGGGACCCATTTTAGATGAGTGGTATGGATATTTAGAAAATATAGCGAGTGGTTTAAATAATTAGAAAGTGTAAAGTAATATAATATATTAAGTGAGGTCCATTTATACCATCCATATAGGTAGCATGGACGTGGATGCTCTAACAAACTAAAATTTTTCAGGAAAAAAAATCAATATTTTTATTAAAAATGTGTATGACCCCAAAGTTAGAGATTAATAAAAACTCATATTTTCTGCAAATACGTTTTTGTTTTCTCATCATTAGATACTATTTGTATTTGATACAGATTATAAGCTAAGAACATAATTATCCGTTCAATTTTACCGTATTTTTACTGAAACCAAAGACAATATATCGAAAAGGAATCGATATTTGGTATAACAAGTAAGTAGCAAAACTCAACAAAGTGGTAATACAATACTATTCACTTTGTTGAGTTTTACTACTTACTTATCATGCCAAATATCGATTCTTTTCCGACACATTGTCTTTGGTTTAGTAAAGATACGATAAAATTGAACAAATAATTATGCTCTAAGCCTCGGATTGCATGTGCTTTGAGACACTAGTAGAGTTTAGGAATTTGGGGAAAAGCGAGAAAGAAGTGGAGTGAAAGACCATTCATATTTTGACCATAATTGTTGGCTTTGCAATCCACCAAATATTCGTTTTACAATCTATCTAAGGACCACTCCACGGTACTTTCTTTTGACAAATTTATTTACTACGAAACAAAGCAATATAAAATACAGCAATTGAAGCAGGAGAAACGTAAGACAATAGGAGGCAAAGATACTATGGCAGATTTGATCAGAAGGTTAAAACAATGATGCGTGCGTGCTTCTTCTTCTTTCTTTTGTACAAACACCAACCTTCGTTCTGTCATGTGTCGGCATCATACATCAACCATGGTGATGGCCCCATTATGTGGGTCACGTGATCTAGCAGTAGTGTACACCACTAGCTAGTATGCTACTTCGACCTAATTAATAATATATATTATTGACTTAACATATTTTTGATCATATTTTTTTATTAATTTACAAAAACAAATAATATCATGTAAGATGTTGTTCGATTCGTCTCGATGAATATTTTTAAAGTATTAAATTTTTATAATTTTTTTAGTAGAGAATTAAAGATATCAAAAATAAAACAGAATCAATTAAATTATCTAATATGGGATGGAGGAAGAGAGTATAATATATGGATAGGATTAGGGCTTTGTGTTTTTACTTTGTTACGTACACTTACTTCTACTACTATAGCCACTAGTTTGGTACCACTATAACCATTGGTCAATAAAGCTACTACAATATGACAATTTTTTTTCCTCTGATTTATTTGTGTTATTCTTGTGCAATGTCATCTTGTTGTTTTAATATCATCGGATGTCTAGAATTTTTTTGAATTTTCTCCTTTCCTTTATTTTCTTTTCTTTTTCAGATAGAAGTTGTATCTATTACTCTCTAAATTTTAAATAGATGTTAAAGGGAAAAAATATTTAAAAAATAAAAGCTTAAGACAAGGTAACCGATGTCTCTTATATAGTATTGAAATTGTGATATACTATTAACGTAGTTTTAAAACATTTGTATAAACACTGAACTTTGAAAGGAAACAAAAATAATACCTGTTATGAGAAAAAAATTCTTCCAAATTACATATTTGTTTCTTTATCTTGTTTGTAGTTTAGCTATGGTTCCTTATTAGTCATTCCAATTCTTAAATGTTAACTTTGACGTTATATAGAGGTGGTGATTAGGATTTGTGAATAAGCAATATAAAAATCAATTTTAAAAGAGCAACTCTAAATTAGCTATGGGGCCAATATATGAGACCATTTGTAATGAGGGTATTGAAACCCTATTGAAGCCTATTGAACCATTGGAGAGGGACTTGTTGAAGATGAGGTGGAAGAGAGAGTAGATGAAAGACTTCAACATGTTTAATGCATGTCCCGGAAGCCACGTGGCGCGATTTGATTTGCTGGAAATGGCGCGTGTAATACACGCGCCGACAGGGCGCGTGGCGTGTCAGCACGCGGAGAGAGAAAATGGTGAGGAAGAAAAAGTGGGACACGTGGCGCGTTTTAATAGGCTGTCTGAATTTTTATCTTCTTAATAATTTGGACTCAATTATTTCATTGTAAATAATTTTTTTTTTAACCAAAATTCATGATTTTTTTTGTCTACAAATAGAGACTTGGATCATTTGATTTGGACACCGAAAAAAAATCAAGTTTTTTTCACACTCTTAATTTTATTATTAGCCTTTCTTTTAAAGTTTTAGTCTTTGATTAGTGAAAAATAAATTATTTGTGTGTCGCGTGCTTAGTTTGTTGTATTGCATTTTAAGTTAAGAAAATAAAAATAAATTATTTAAATAAATTTTGTTTTTACAAAAAAAAAATTGTTAAGTGTTTCTTTATTTTAATTTAATTATAATCGATAATTGTAATTTTATGTAATTATAAAAACAAAAATATAAAATTAAATAAGAATAAGAAATAAAAGGTGGTGGGGTAGAGTGTTGAATGAAAAAACCATTGGAGTGGTTAAAATTGAATGAGTGTTGAATTAAGAGAGATAAAATGATGTGGAGTGTTGAGAATTGAAAAAGTGGATGTTGAAGGTTATTGAAAGAAAACCATTGCAAATGGTCTGATGAAACCACAATAAGATACACCACAAAAATCAATGTTAACTTTTTTTTATAACTAATATTCTTAGAGCAAGCATTAACATTTTTTATTTTTTTTCCTTCAAAAACACGTTTTTTATTTTTTATTAGTAGGAATTATATGTAGCCGTAAGACAAGGAGTGGTCCCTCCCTATGTGAGTTATCAATCCGTCATTTTCCGCTTGTGATTCGTTCCTTTGCTTTGCTGGGATCGCGAGCTTCTCATTCTCAAATCACTCTCCAAATTATTTGATTATTTATGTTAGCACCTAGCGGTGAAAATAAATTGATTACAATTAATTCAACTATGTCCCTGCTTGTTTTTCATGTGTGTGACATTATGATACACTAGCTCCATTTGTTCATATGTAGGCAACTCTATTCCTTCCTGTTTCCCTTTTTTATTCTGTTGGTGACCCACATTGATTTGCAAATTAGACCTTCATTGTGTTTGTGTGATGGAACAAAATCACTTATCAACCACTTCAGTATTATAAATCATGTTGTACGGGATAGACAAATGAGTAGGTGAGTCAATGGTCATATAGTATTATAGTTTTGCTTCTTGGGGTTGAATTGAATCGGTCAATAATTTCTTTGTTTGTGAACCCTACAACCCTACAAACCGACGTTAATATTTCTACGTTTGAGAATTAAAAATCCAGAAATTTAAATGGTTTGAATAGTTTAATTTGAATTTAACTTTAGGTTTTTGTATTTTTAAAAAATTATCTTCTCTTAAAAAATTTAATTATAATTTGATGTAGATTTGTCACATAAACATCAAATCGGCCAAGTAACAACTTTTCATCAGAGTTGGACGAATAATATGCAAAAATGGTAACATTGTACACTCAATAAATAGTTGTGTTATTTGAACATCATGTAATTTTTCATAATCGAAAATACCCAATCTAACACAGAAACAAAGAAAACCAAACTAAATGAAAAACTCCTCGACTCAAATCAGACAACATGGAGAAGCAAAAGAAGAGATAAACTAATTTTTTTTTTCTGCTTACATTGTCTCTTTATTTTAACAATTTTTGAATATTAATCCCTTATTTTTAAATCAGCAATTTTAGTCCCTTGTTTTAACGGAGTTGTGGTTAGAAGGTCTAAAGTGGATGTGTGATTGGGTTGGGTTGTCAAAATGATTTGAAGGACGTTGACACTTGTAACTGAGTTCTCAAAATGCATCTTACGAAGTGAATCACTGTTAGATTAATTGTGTCACTATATATCAATCTCTTAAATTACTTTGGGTAAATTTGGGATTGTGGCGTAGAGGTTTAGATACTCGGTTAAGATAAAACGAAGAAGATAAAGACTAATTTAAAGATATATCATTTTTTATTTGTTTCCCTATTGTGGAGTTCAAGTATATTGTTTGTTAACGAAAAAGAAATGTCTTAAATTAGATTTATGTTTATATTTTTACCATTAATAAAAGGGTCACGTTAACTAGTATTCTCTCCGTTTCATAATGAGTGTCATTTTAGCGCAAAAAATTTGTTTCAAAATGAATGTTACTTTACATTTTCAATACAACTTTAATTTTTTTCCAACTTTATCCTCAATAAATATTCCATCTTTTCTCTTGGACAATTTTTAATGCAACTTTAAGTATGTCTTTTTCTTGGACAATTTAGTAAAAGTGTTATGTCTAATGATTATTTCATTTCATTCTTTAATTTTTGTGAAATTGGTTAAAACGACATTCATTTTGAAACGGAGGGAGTACCAACATTAGTTAAGAAATATATAAAAAATTTATTGAAAACAGCAAAATTCTTAACTTTTGAAAAGTTAAATACTCATTTATTTATGGTAAAAACTGTGCTTTAGAACCTACAAAAAATAAAAATAAAAATAACATGATACTAACATCAATAGTAAATTGAATATAATACCGAAAATTAACGTGGTAAACTGGCGCATTAAATAACTAGTGACTAGACTTTAATTAAGTTCCAAATACCGAAAATGAGTTGATTTGGCCTGACGGTCCATAGATATATTTTGATGATTGCAGTTAAAAGCTAGAAATAATTGGAAAGTGTGTTAATAAAGTTGATTTGCCTTCACACTTCAAAACAAGACACTCTTTTCTCTCTTCTTATTCTCTTTCCTTCTTCTCATCTTTCTCACTTTCTACATATCAATGGGAAAAACATCAAGATGGTTTCGTGGCCTTCTTGGTCTCAAAAAAACCGAACATGGTTCTTCTTCTGATCAAAAACCACCTAAAGAGAAACGTAGATGGAGTTTCGTTAAATCATATAGAGAAGAACATAGCAGCCACGTCACGTTTCCGACAGAACATGTTCATAACAACAGACAGGCCATCGCCTTGGCCGCTGCCACGGCAGCGGCTGCGGAGGCTGCCGTAGCAAATGCTCAAAATGCTGCCGAGGTTGTCAGATTTAATTACAGCAGTAATGGCATCGTCAGGATACGAGAACAATGGGCTGCTGTTAAGATCCAAGCCGCTTTTCGTGGAAGTTTGGTTCGTTTCCAACATTTTCATTCCCATAATTCCTTCATTTCTAAGTTTTCTTTTGTTTTTTTCTATACACGTGTGTGTTAGTGTGAATGCTTATTTTTTATCTTGACTGATCCCTAAGTTTACACACCAATAAATTATTACTAATCCTTTATATTTGATTTTAAAAAAATTGGTTTGGTAGAACTTGATTGCTTCTAATTCTATTTTTTAATGCAACTGAGCTGTTTTTTTTAATGTCGTATTGCTATGGTTACCCTGAAAAATGTTTTTGGTACAAAACGTGTCATTTATCATGTTTCCTTTATTTGCATTGTTACTGTTAGTGACATCAATACATTATTGTATTTCCTTGTCACAATTTAATGTTTCCTCTTAGGTGCTATTGCCAACCATTAATTCGTTCCATGTAAAATGTTAAGGAACTCATAGTTAAAATTAAAAACCTTGAAGTTGAATGAAATCCCTCAATTTGGTGTCAAATAATGTAGAAATATTTTAGTTTTATCAATGAATGTGGAATTTGTATCATCATTTGACAACGATGGTAGGTGTTATTGAATGTTTGATAGGTCACAACGGTTCTATTCTTCTACTACCATGGCATGGCCCATAAAAATTCTCCATCCTTTTTGTAGTTAAATAATGACGTTCAACTTTGGCCTTTTGGTTGTGTGGGGACAATGGACCACCACCAGCCACTGAATCTACAGGGAATATAAATTTAGCATGTATGAAGAGACTTTTATGTTGTGAATTTGATTTAATGTTGGCGTAGGTGAGTGAGGGTGGGTGACCTTGTTGTTATTGCTTTTTTTTGTTGTATGATTTTTCTAAAGACTAATAAAAAAGATGGGGTAGTGTAGTCTAGTGTCCTGTGAGCTGAGTGTAGGGGTGTTTTGATTTGCAATTTCTGGTGGAGCCTGCCTTGACCATCATTATTACATTTCTAATGTCCTTGATGTAGACTTATCCTTTTGTGATTCTGTTCTGATGTTTGCTCAAGTTTTGATTTTGTGGGGTAACTAGTATTGTCCTTTTGTTTTCTTTAGCTTATATTTGGGCAGGAAAGTAGTTGAAGAAAGGACTTGTAGTTACTCCTTTTTTTTTTTTTGAAAAAAGAATTTTAGATGTAAGTTTTTTAACTAAGATGAATGAGATGATATTGTACTAAAACTCTTTAATGAAATTTAAAACTAATTCCCTAAGATGTTTCTTATACAAAGTTCTGTTATACCAATATCTTCAGTTTTTATTTACTTTGTTATTTACAGTATGTAGTGTGGCTCTGAGCGCTACGGCTTAATAACCATTACCTCAATTAATTTCCTGCAATAACTTTGAACTTAACCTTACTATGTTTGAGATACCGATACTGCTCTCATTTGCTTTTTGATATTGAAATTGTTAGGCAAGGAAGGCACTACGAGCATTGAAAGGGCTGGTGAAACTCCAAGCACTGGTGAGAGGTCACATTGAGAGGAAACGAACAGCAGAGTGGCTCAAAAGAATGCAATCACTTTTACGGGCACAGGCACGTTTTAATGCAGCACGCACCATGCAAACGTCACATTTGAATGCAAAATCATCTATACTCCATCTCCATGTAAGTGTAGTTATAAATTGCTCTTCCTCTCTTTTTGGTGATTCTTCAAAGTAGCTCTTAACTGCACACTTGTTGATGTAGTATTTGAAGCAATTTTTTATCTTGTAATGCACATTTGTGGATTTTTGCCTTTGATTTGGTTTGCTAATTGTGAGGTTGAATCTTGTTAACTAATATTATCACATGCATGCTTGAATATCATATAAATTTCTTGATCAAAAAGCCTATGCGGTCAACATTATGTTCTCGATTTGATCATATAGTTTTTCCAAATGATCATATGTAGGGTCCAGCAACACCAGAAAAATCTGAAAGCCCTGTTAGATCTAGGAGCATGAAATCTGAGCATTCACCTGGACTTAAGGTATTTTCTTGTTGCAATGCCATTTCTTAATTTTTATCAAACAAGTGTGAGTTCGGTGCATTCTCAAATTATTTGTCCTACTTATGGATGCAATTATATATCATTGCAGAGAAATGGTTCCAAATCGTGTCTCTCCAATGGCGGCAACATATCAGAAAATCAGTTAGACGAACAATCATGGAATAGAGTAAGATCACTGATAAGAACATATAGCAGGAGTGACGAAAAAAGTGATAGGATTGTCGAAATTGATTCAGGAAAACAACACATCGATGCAAAACGCAGAAACCTCTTTCACTCCACAAGTGATACTGATTATTGTTATTATAGTCAGAATTTGACCCCTTCAAAGGAATCAAAATCTCATCAATTTGGTCAAAGTGTATCTTGTGAGGTTCAATCTTATTACAACCCACTAAAACATAACGAAGTTGAAGAGAACTCGTTTTGTACCGCAAACAATAGTCCTCAACTTTTATCATCTGCAACTTCAAAAGATGATGGTTACAATAGAAGTCCTTTTACTCCTACAAGAAGCGATGGCCCAAGAAGCTACGTTAGAGGCTACTCCGATTACCCAAGTTACATGGCTTATACAGAGTCAGCAAAGGCCAAAGTTAGATCTCTGAGTGCACCAAAACAAAGGCCTCAATATGAGAAATCGAGTTCGTCAAATAGGTACTCACTCAATGGACACGATATGGCAAGATTGGCCGCACAAAGAACATCTGCATTGCAAGCAAGCTTCACTAGCAAAGGTTATCCTGGTTCTGGTCGTTTGGATAAGCTTGGAATGCCTGTAGGGTATAGATATTGATGCTAATGTTAATTTATGTTAAAAGGGTATTACTAGTTTATTATTGTAGCTGTATTTGAGTGTTGTTGAAGTCTTAACATTTATCTTGCTAACTAACTGGTTGTAATTTGTTGGGTTGTGGAACTTCATCTTTGTGGCAGTATTAGAATACTCTAACTATATTATATATAATGCCAAGAGCTGAAATTACTTGAGTTTCTCTAGCATTTTTGTCAGTGAGTTATTTCCTATTGCTAGCATGTTGTTATAGCTATATATCTACTAGTTTTTTTAGGTAGGTATCTTTATTTTTACTTGTATTTGGATGCACTGCTTGAAAGTGAATATTCTTCACAGGCTTTTGTTAGTTTGTTGCATTGCACGATTTTCCATTTTTGTAAGAAAAAAGATGTGCCTAGAATCCCAAAACAAAGAAAACACCTAAACTAAAAAAGAATGAGAATCCACTCTCAACAAGAGTCCCAGGGATTCAGAGAATCTTAAGAAATGAAGGTGTTTGAGGTGAAACCTCACTACCTTAGTTCAATGGTCATTTCAATATGCTTGTGTTGTGACTTATGATTGTGACCATATTGATTTAGCAACAGTTTCCTTCTGTAAGCGTGTATCCAACAAATGCTCCAATTATGTGTTCATTGTAGAGACCTCCTAAGCCAAGAGATTTACATGGCCACTATTAATTTTTGTTTGCTTGGCTAATCTAGAGAAAACAATTTATTATTAGTTTTCAATTCAATTGTTTATCAACCAATTATGTTTTTACAAGTTTTGTTTACACATGAGAAGGTTTTCAGGTTTAGCTTTTTTTAAAGATATACTATATGCGTGTAGCTAAGTACGTATGTAATGTCTCTCAAAAAAAAAAAGTACGTATGTAATGTATTTGTGTATTTGTAAATAAAAACTAGAATGAATATTTAAAACGCGATCAAACAGACATCAAGGTTTTGTGGTGTAGTTGGTTATCATGTCAGTCTAACACACTGAAGGTTTCTGGTTTGAACCCGAGCAAAGCCATTCATATTTTTTTTTGCGCGTTTCAGTGAGTCAAATGCGTGACAAAAAGTCCAATAAAAATTGGATGGTCCCAGTTCCATAAAACATGCCCAGCGAAACAAAATATATGGAAAATTGCTTTTTTGACGTAGGAAACTTCTTATTGACACAAGTAAATGACGCTTTTACCCCAGCGGCAGTTAACAACTGTTAGCCTAAGCGCCGGCAGTTAACTGTCGTTGGCTCCTCCAGAGGCAGTTAACTGCCGCTGGCTCCTCAAGATGCAGTTAACTGCCTCTGGCTTTGCTGCTTTTTATTGTGATTTTACGCGTTTTGGTCGAAAAATCAAAATAAATCGAAACTTATTCAGAATTCTACGAAACTTTACAGACCCTCTATATATAATTTTTAGAGCTGTTTGCAAAAAACCAGATCAAAATTCAATTTCTAGGTTGACGTTTTGATGTTTTCGTGTCTTAAATTTTAGGCGCGTTAAAAATTCATATTTAATCCGTCCTTTGTCGAAAAATTCAAATTTTTTGTGGGAGATGTTATTTTTTTGTTCTAAACATGAGTGCAAAAAATCGTAAAAAAGTTCAACCTCTAGGACACTTTTTCGGACTCGCACTTGTAAAAAATTGCGATTTTGCATGGTTCGTTCAAAAAATTGAAATAAATCGAGACTTAGTCGAAATGCTACGAAACTTTATAGACACCTCTATAAAAATACATATTGATGATGTGCAAAGTTTCGTAACATTCCGAATAAGTGTCGATTTTTTTATTTTTTCAATTGCGATTTTGCGCGTTTCGGTCGAAAAAATATTAAAAAATAGAGACTTATTCGGAATGTTACGAAACTTTTCACATCATCTATATGTATTTTTATAGAGGTGTCTGTAAAGTTTCGTAGAATTCTGAATAAGTTTCGATTTATTTTGATTTTTTGACAGAAACACGTAAAATCATAATAAAAAGCAGCAAAGCCAGAGACAGTTAACTGCCTCTGGAGGAGCCAGTGAAAGTTAACTGCCGGCGCTTAGGCTAACGGTTGTTAACTACCGTTGGGGGTAAAAGCGTCATTTACTTGTGTCAATAGGAAGTTTTTTATGTCAGAAAAGCAATTTTCAAATATATGAAGGTAAAAAGGAGAGGAAGCTTTATTTTTTATTGGTGAATTGGTAAACTCTTTTATAGAAAATGCTAGCAAGGTCCTTGGACATTAATATCGTATGAACTCCCCAATATTATGGTACCCATCCCCCCTAACACATGCCTAGTGAATCAAAATATATGTAGGTAAAAAGGATGCTTTATTTCTTTTGATAAAGATTTCATTGGAAAATTAATTGATAGAAAGTGTCTATGCAACATTTTTGAAATATCTTTCTATTCAAACTTTGTTAATTAGAATAGCATTTTTTTAAAGAAATTAGAATAGTATATAAAGAATTAAGAAAATTGTTAAACGTCTCGATATATATAAATCATCCTGAGAGGTTTCCGAATCGCTATTCATTTGATATATTCCAAAAACCATACCCCACCACCTCCTTTTTTGCCGCACATGAAGACTTTTAATTGGTTAGTGATGCGTCGGGATGAATTCAGGAAGGTATCTCTCCCGTTAAATAGCATTACTCAAGAATTAATACCTATAAAAATCTTAATCACTACTTTTGGTCTCTATTTTTAGTTAATTTTTGTATTTTTTTAATGAAATTGTACATAAATGTGTAGAATATTTTAAAAATCTATCCCAAAAAAAAAATGAGAATTTTTTAACAATTAAATATGAATTTTTAACCATAAAAAATATAAAATTTCATATTTAATTCATGTTTTGTTGAATTTTTTTTAAATATAGAATGTGGAATATGGCTATAAAAACTTGGATGGGCAAGTTTAGCTACTTCAAAAAAAAAATTACAAAGGAAAAAAAGAAAAAAAATAGCATTAGGAATATGGTTATGTGACATCAAGCTTTAACACATTCTTCAACTATGATAACCTAGAAATTTGTGCAACAGTCCTCTATGAGCACATGTTGGTGCCGTTGTCAAGGAATGTTGAAATTTAAGTAAAGGTTAGTTAATTATTATCGTAAAAATCATGTTCTGAGTGTGAGTACATGATAAAATTCTTAAAAAAATATCATTCTTTAACTTTTATCTTATAGTAATAATTTAATGATCACTTAATAATCTTATTTCAATTGTCGTACAGATCAACCTGAGCTCGTCTTAAATAGACTTGTTTAAATAGGATCAAAAGAATGGCCTCCAACATTCAGAGTTGAGTTAGGGATAAATACAAGTATAACACATCTCCCAAAATGTTACTTTCTCATACTGAACCAAGCTAAACATAACATATTTATTTAAGTTGAAAGCATTAATGTATCAGTCAACATATGGAAATCAGGATTTAAAATCTACATGTTTCATCAGTACAACATTCTGACTACCATAAAACCGGAAAAAGTAATGATGTGTATCAATTGCACTTAGGACCTACTCATGCAGCTTTAGCAGTGTCGCGAACAAGAGCAAACTTGGCCAACAGACCGCACATCTGAAGATAAGAACCAACTCCGTCGCAAATCCTCATATGAGCAAATCCAGTTTCCTGCAATTTGAAGAAAGTCTTGCGTCAATCCCATACTTTCGTCAAAAAAATTAATACAACTTTGGCAACCAGATATTCATTTACCTTCATGAATTCCAGTTTCAAGTACTCTGCCATATCATAACTTTTTATGATACGAAAAAGTGTGGTGATGATATCTGTGGGGGAATATCCCAAGTCATACAATTGCTTGAGCCCAGAACAAGCCTCGTCGAAATTCCCTTCAATCACATTGCGCACCATATTCTTCACATGCAGTGGATGCGGCTGGTCACAAACCTAAAACCAAACAGCAATTTTAACAAAACCAACTGTTAACTGTGACAAATGTAATTTGCAAATAATAGTTGGTTCTAACCTTAAAAACATTTGCTTGGTTAACAAACTGGAACCCACTGAATGTTGCTTGCAAGTTGTTCAATCCCTGCCTCATATCACCATCAGCAGTGAAAATGATGGCCTCAAGTCCTTCAGGAACATAGGGAACCTTCAACCATAACACAATTCAATCACGCATTTCCTCAATACTATTGAAGCTAAACAGATAGCAACTAAAGGAGTTCCTTCTATACCCATAAGGATGTTCCCAACCAGTTCACATTGACAATGGCAAGAACCTTAAAAAAAAGTTTTATGATAAAGGAAACCAACATGGTGGGAGCATCATATATCAGGTTTCCTTAAAAGAGAATAAAAAAAGGAAAACAAAGAATGCATACACGGCCTAACAAACACCTTAAAAAATTCCGTTACAACAACAATTAAGCCTTATCCAACTAAAGGAGGTTGGCTACATAAATTAAACGACGCCAAAATGTTCTATCAAATACCATGTTTCTATCCAACTCATTAATCACTAAATCGTTCTTAATAGTTTCTCTTGTAGTTTATCTAGGTATTCCTCTACCTCTAGTGATTTGACTCCCCTCCATCTAATCTACCCTCCTTACCACAGAATCCACAAGTCTTCTCTCTACATGTCCAAACCACCTAAACCTGGTTTCCACCATCTTTTCTACTATAGGTGCTACCCCAACTCTCTCTAATGTTGTTATTTATAATCCTATCATGTCTAGTGTTATCACGCATCCGACTTAACATTCTCATCTTTGCTACACTTAATTTATTTTCGTGTTAGTTACTATAAATTATTACATGCAAAACTAGATAACAAACTGGGAGACATCACCATACTTCTGGATCACATCGCAGTAACACAACTAAGGAGGCCAGTCACATAATTTAGCTTAAAAGGAAGAAAAAGAAACTAGTCAAATGCTACAGAACATTTGTCTAAATAGCTAGTCAGCTTGAACTTTGCAAGCAAACAAACCACAAGGATCATATGCAGCAAATATTGCTATAGTTCTAAATAGAAAATGGGAAGAAAAAAAATTAAACATAAAGGTATTAATACAAACAATAAGATGACAATATAACAGTAGCGATGAATATCCGAAAATTCTAGATAAGATGGAATGAAGGAGTTTATATTCTTCCACTGGGGCACTATACTAGGGTAACATAATATGTACCATACCTAAAGTTATTAACAGAGTTGAAAACTAACTAACTGCTATATGCTTGACAAACGTAATTCTAACCAACTATTCAAAAGTATCAAACGGTATATAGCATGCAGAAATTCTATAATTTCTATATTATGCAAAACTGTCTTTCCTGTCTCTGTATCACTAGTTATATTGTGTGTGACAGTGAAAAGGGAAGATGATAACTTTTGAGTCACTAGTTATATTATGAAGGCTAAGGGGCAGTATCAAATTTTGAGACGCCAGCAATAAAAATTACAGATGATTTTTCTTCCAATTAAGAGCAACCCCTTTGGGTGTCAAAGCATGAATAATAAAAGACTAAGATAATAGGAATTATTGAGTTAAATATCAATCTAGAGGCTTACGATAAATGAGTCATGCAATTAACTGTAACATTCCCAACAAAAACAAATAATAAAACACTTAATATGTTACGACACGACACATTTTCAACAAAGACAGATGATAAAATAATTAAGAATGATGTTTACACATATATTCCTCAAACAAACATGAATACTTCATAATTCAACACAGACATGAATACTCCATAATTCAACACAGAATAGAAAGTTGAGGTACCTTCTCAGCTTGAACCACAACCATAAGACGACCGAGTATCTCTTGATCAGACAATCGTGAAAATCGCACAATGGCACACCTACTCTGAATCGGCTCAATAATCTTAGAAGATGTATTGCAAGCAAGCGCGAAACGAGTAGAATTAGAATATATCTCCATTGTCCTTCTCAAAGCTTGTTGTGCTCCAGATGTCATGCTGATTTGAGTCAAAAAATTAAAATTACAATAGTAAAAGCCAATTAAAACAAAGAATAAGCAAAGTAACAACATTAATTCAATTAAATCACATCAAAAAATTAAAATTTGATACAGACCTGTCAGCTTCATCAAGTATGACAACTTTGTGTCGGCCTGGAGGAAGCGTTACTTTCTTTTGAGCAAACATCTTGATTTTGTTCCTCACAACATCTATTCCCCTATAGGAAAAAAATTAAGAAAAAGTGAATCGCTTGGTTAAACACTTATGGCCGATTTGGATTGGTTTATTTGTGCTTATCGACTTCATAATCACTTTTGAAACTGTTTGCGGTAACTTATAAAAACAACTCACGACATGTTCATAAACTGTTTTAAGCTTATTTTCACAATACCACCAAGATAGCTTATTAAGGGCCTGTTCAGATTGGCTCATTTGAGCTTATCTACTGGCATAAACACTTGCGATACTGTTTTGAAGAACTTATGGAAACAGCTTATGCATTTTCATAAGCTGTTTTTCAGCTTATTTTCATAAGCTCACCAAAATAGCTTATGAAAACAGCTTATAACTAGCAATTTAACATTATTTATCTTTAGTTATGGAAATAGCTTATGTATAAGCACTTATCATGATAAGCGCTTACGTAATAAGCTGCAGATTAAGTTGTTTATACAAACAGTGCCTAAAACAGCTTATAGCTTATACGAAACAATTTAAAGTTATTTTATCATGTCTTATAGAAATAGTTTCCAATTTCCATATTAAGATGCAAATTAAGTTGTTTATCCAAACAGGGCCATAACATTATTTCAAGGAAAAAAAATAAAACAAAAAATAAAGAAAAAGAGAAACCTATCATCTGATGCATTGAGTTCGAGAACAGCTTCTCTGTAATTGGGACCGAGAAGCTCGTGCGCTAGGGCAAGAATACTAGTGGTTTTACCAGTTCCAGGAGGACCCTAAAAAATGAAAATGGGAAATTAGGACACAGTGAAAACGTAATTGAGAATGAGAGATAGTGATTTACTGATAAAATGAGGTTGGGCATGTTGCCGTCACGAGCGATGACTTGGAGACGAGAGACGGCGTCTTCATTGCCGACGATGTCAACGACTTTGCTGGGTCGGTACTTTTCAACCCACGGCACATCGTAGCTGGCGGTGTTGCTTGAGGATGATGAAGATGCCATGCTTGTGATTGTGATTGTGATTGTGAATGCGAACAGTGAAACCCCAAAGCAAACCCTATATCACGAAACTGGCTTCAAACTTGGAGGGAATTTCTGAGTCCTAAGGTGGGAAAGTTTTTAGGGGTGCTATTGTAATTTAGTTTATTTTATTAAAAAATTAAAATTAAAATTTATTTGAGGGAACCGTTAGATTATCGGATGAAGTAGTTATCGTTCAAGTTCTTCTCTTATGAATTGAAGGTTTGATACAATGGAACATACCATAAAAATCACTTGTATTGTATGCCCTGTGCTGAATTGCAATTACAGATGAACAACGATTTGTTTCTCTCTTCAGTGGTCAACTCGATGAAAATCGCAACCACTCAACACAGGGTCATGTTATGACGGTTGCTTCTCCAACTTGCTCAAGTTTCAAACGAAATGAGTTATAAATAGAGAAAATAGATGAATATTATTAGAACACAAAGCATAACGTTTGTAACTCCAAACATAAGAAAATTTGTAATTGTTGTATAATGACAATCAAGAATAACGCTATGTAAATTTTAACAACACATAATCTTATATACAAATGCAAAGAAAAGTCGCAAGCAAACCCTAGAAAAACCCTAAGTTTGCCATTAGTTTTTTTTTACCAAAATGCCCCCTTTAGGCTCCAAAATGCATAGTCATGTGATAATTATGTCCATTGATGGTATTAATGCAATCAAACAATGTCATTTGTATCTTAGTTTTTTCTATAAAAAAATCACAATGATTATCCAAATCTTATGATGCGTTCTTAAGCAACAATAAAAATATATTTTGTTAGCCTAGATAAGAAAACAATAATTTCATTGTCACCCTATACCTAAAGGCTACATCTAGGTGCAATGTTTTATGCTCCTTTGACAATATTTCAAATTTACAAAAAAAAAAAACCTATACATCAAGACATAAAAGTTGTAATTATTAATAACAATAGGGTTTGTCTTCTTTGGTTTCACTTTTTTAGCTACACCATAAAAGAATTTTGTTGCAATGCATTATAATCTTTTTTGATGTCCTTCCACTTCTGGGTATTGTTGATTGATGACGAGAGTTCAAACACCAATCTGACTTCTAATGTAGTGTACAAAGAAGTTTTGCAAAATGTCCATTGATCATTGTTGTTGTTGCTAATTATCTATCGTAATAACATTTCATATGGAATCTCTCCTTAGTTGTCATATTTTGCTGTTTTTTATTGTAAATTGACAATGAATTTTTTATATATATTTATTGTGGTCATCATTGACCCGTGCGAAGCACGATCTAGTTATTCTCAAACTACATCATGGTCCTTGGGACGCCCATGTTCAACAGAGCAGATGCTTAAGTATATCTTACAATAGTCTAAGACTAGAGAATAAAAAAAAAGAAAATGCCACATGCTAGTTAAACTGAGTTTGATTGATGCATCTTGTAACGAATAATTAGAGTCCAAATACGCCTTAGTCTTCTTCTTCCTTTACAATACAAGACAATGTTAGACTTTTTCCATATATATTTTCAACTAACAATCTTCGCCTTGACTAATCCTTTACGAGACAAGACAACGTGAGATCTTTTCAACATGTATATCTTTAAACTACAATTCCCACTTTGATTAAAAACAATACATTTGCTTCCATTGTCATCAATGACAATCATAGTTCAACAAACAATCTCAACGCGAGACTTCACTGTAACAAGTATAATCACTTGAAGTTAAACTGCTGAAAGAATTTTCATATTGTTTTCACCGACGCTCATAATTCAAAAGAATTATCATACTCCACATTAAAGATATACTTCACATGAAACTAAACCGCTTTAAAAACTTTTACATGTCAAAAATAAGTCTAAAAACTTATGGTACAATTTTCATGTTGGTAGGAAGCTATTCAACTATCAACATAATCTCGCATGACACCTGGCATTAATGTCAATCAACGCTAGTGTAAATTTATTCTCCTTCTCTTTGGGTAAAAACCAAAAAAACTAAAGAACAAAAATTGGGTTTCAGTTTAATGGTCGTTATATTGGTTTTCAGACATTGATGTATTGATTTTCATAAACCACTTCCTATCCGCATGCAATTGTTGATGATTAATATCTCGCAACCGCTAACTCAATACTCGATGGTCACCTGCTCAAATGGTTTCGTATGTTGGCAGTTATATTGGTTTTGAAGCAGCCCCAAATTTATGACCAACCTAACTTATAAGCAACATGCTTCATATGTCTCCTAATTAATCTCGCAGTAAGATTTAGAAATGATGATAAAGCGACGTAAACTTTTATATAAATTCACCTAGCTTGATGATATCATCCTTTGGGTGTGGATGAGGCCTACCACTCCCATGCACTCCATTTCAATTAACATTTTGTTATTCAATCCAAAATTTTGCAACTTAATTAACACTACCACAATTTTGAGCTTTTATAGCACCACTTTAATAGCGCTTTTGCTGAAATGCTATTAAAAAGGCAACATACAAACCTATGATAGCGTCTCTGGTCGGGCGCTATAAACAGGCTACTCAAAATTGGGGTTAGATAGCGCTTTTTAAAAAACGCTATTATTTATCTTTCCTTCGTTAGCGCTTCTAGAGAAACGCTATTGTTTAGCTTTCCTTCATTAGCGCTTTAGCAAAAATGCTACTGTAGACCATCAACGAATAAAAAAAAGGATATTTTTTGTCTTCTCTCAGCAAAACCTTATTCACTCACAAAAACATAACCACTCACAAGTATGACAGATCTAACTCTTCTCTCTCTGTCTCAGCCACTCACCACAACCTCTCACTCATAGCAACTCACCGTCAAACCCACCACCACCATCAAACCCTTTCATTTAAGAGCTGATTCGGCTCCTCGCTTCCTCCATCCTTTTTCACTCACCCAAAATCTTCCACAACCCACTCGGTTTTAACCCTTTGTTTTCACTCACCCTCCACCGCCGTACTCGCCGTCTCACTCGCCGACCGTAAAAATCAATGGAATCCTTCATCCCATCTTTACCCAATCTCCGTCGAACTCTTCGAACAACACATTTAGTTTCGTATTCGAAAATAGGAACACATTATGTGTTTTATACAGTACCAACTACATAAAAGCCACCATATAGGCTATTTGTTCTTTTCAAAGACAGGTTTAGTACAAGGTGAGATTTAGATCATCCTCGACAAAGAAGATTTACCTTCACGACCTTTGCTATACAACAAGTATCTCCATTGAGAAGGGAATATACAAGTTCTATATTACGTTCTTTTTCTATCTCTTACTAGTTTTATTTTAACTATTAAAATAATTTTTAAATGTTGAAATATGATGATATAGAATTATTTGTGAGATTCATTTAATATTTTTTTTTAGAAATGGTTAATTTAAGAGATTGAGTATTTATTATGCACTATTAAAAAATTATAAATAAATAAATAATATATACTCATGATATCCAAGTAAGTACCAAAATCGAAGAATTTCACTCTAAATGACTGTGGTTGTGAATAGAAACCAATTTCTAAGATACTAAAGATTAAATTTACTCTTGTTTAAGATTTATCATTATGCGGCTAACGTCCTCAATAGTTGGATAAATTACATACAATTTTTAAGGGTAAGCTATAAAAAAACTCAATATAAAATTTATACTAAATAAACACACATGCCAACAAGACTTTTTAACAAATTTAAACTTACTATTGTTTAGCAACAAGCAAGAACGTGATATTTTCACAAATAAAAATTGCACAACATCTATTAAATACAGCAGCCGACATCAGCGACTTCTCTCAATGTCTTGAAACTTCCAAACTTTGATGAAAAAATACCACCAATGCTTCCTCAGTTAAAACAAAAGGAAGAAAAACAGCGCAACGTATTACACACTTTAGTTTAAGCGGGAGAAAAATAAACACGCGGTGCGTGTTCTAGGGACCAATAACTAGTAAAACGACACCGTATCTTACGTCCAAATCCAAAACCAAAAAAATAAAAACAACATAATCTTCATCATAATTTCAGTTTTCATACACTATCCATTTCAATCCCACATACAAAACAAAATCCGCAGCAAAAATAAATTATCGCAATTTAAGTTTAACCTAATTTGTTCTCTCTAAACAGTGAGAAGAATTCGAACATGGCGACGACGGATCCAACGCCGTTAATCGGAAGTTCATCTGACGAATCAAACTCCGGACGGAGAATTCTCCGTGCGCCGAGTCTCCGGCAAGCGGCGCGGTTTCTACGACAAGCGAGTGGACGGAGGCTGATGCGCGAGCCGTCGATGATGGTGAGGGAAACCGCGGCGGAGCAATTGGAAGAACGGCAAAGTGATTGGGCGTATTCGAAGCCGGTGGTGATTCTTGATATTCTGTGGAATTTCGTGTTTATTATTGCGGCGGGTACTGTGTTGATTTTGAGTCGGAATGAATCGCCGAGTTCGCCGCTTAGGTTGTGGATTTTAGGGTATGCGTTGCAGTGTGTTCTTCATGTTGTGTGTGTTTGTTTTGAGTATCGGAGACGGGTGCGGATGCGGGGAGAGGTGAATAGCAATGGTGGTAATGTGGTTGGAGGTGGTGGTAGTGGGGATTTGAGCTTTGATTCAATGGATAGTTCTGGACAGTATGCGAACTTGGCACAGTATGGGGATGATGGTTCTACAAGGTGAGTTTTTGAACCAATGATTATTTTACAATTGTTTATAAGAAAATTTGAACTCTGTTGTACGAGATTACGAGATCAAACTCTTATTACCGAGCTGACATCTTACGAACAACGAGTGCTTTTAGCATGTTAGACTATACTAGAATAAGTTGATCCTAACATGAATTGGGGTTGGACTTGCACCTGAGCATTATGCTTGTTAAAAGTTAAAAAACTACGAGTCTGTTTGGGTTGACTTATTTTTGAGTTTATGCAAATAAATTTTTAGTTACTATTCATAACTTGTCAAGGCAGTTTATGAAAAAGCAAAAGCAGCTTATGAAGATACAATTTTCTTTAGTATGAACTTTTGAATTAACATGAAAGCTTATTTATCTACATAAACTATTTTTCATAAGCTCAAAAATAAGCCAATCCAAACGGACCCTATATCAAGGTGATTGATGTTTCATTATATTCTGGCTTTGGCTGAAATGTGCACGTGAAGTTGTTGAGTGTCCATGAACCCTAGTTTTCAAGTCCTCTTACTTAAGTAGCTATGCTAAAAGCTAAATTGCTAATTGAGAACTCTGGGAAAACCTTCAATCAGATTTTAAAAAACCTTCATGGAAATTTTAGCTTCTCAATAGTAACGTTTCTGAAATCTGTCTCAAAGTGCAGGGAGAGTATGGAAATAACGTTTTTAAGAAGAAAAAAATTGAATATGATGTAGTAACTTTGATTGTGAAAAGAGATGGTGGAGGCTGTCATGTGATAGTTTCCTGAATTATCATACAATAGAGCTTTGTTTTTATACGATCTCTCAAAACACAGTGTAACCGTGGAAGTTTATGTACCTATGGATTTATCCTACTTTTGATTTTTGAATCACAACTAGTGTGATGCAGTGTTGTTAAATAGCGGCACTATAGTGTATTGGAAATTGAACAAATTGTTGTCATTATGCAACACACTATTTAGCACTAGTACAAAATATTGTCAAACAGTAGTTATAGCGGCACTAGAGCTTTGTTGCGTAGCGGAATTTGAACAAACCGCTATTTTCTACTATCTGTGGAAGATAATTGACAACACTGGTAGGATGACTAAGTATCAAACAGCTTTAAACCTTGTTTTTCTTTATGTAAAATTGTAAACTAAATGATATGGGACAAATGTTTTTTTTCCCTGATTTCATTTATGAAAAGATCAAATAATGCATTTATTTACTATTAAGAACTTATTCCATTTTCTTAATAGGTTTTGTCTGTAATGAATTAACCTCCTAACCTTTATTAATGAGATACTTTCTTAATTTGCGTGGGAACAGAGTTGTGTTCTGAGGGTTAAAACAATACTACAATATGTTCCATATTACAGTGAAATTAGTGCAATCAAGTATTGGTTTACAATGGCAAATTATTTCTTTAGATTGTGTAATTTTTATTTTATTTTATCTCCTTTTGTTCCTCGTAGTATGGCAAAGCATTTGGAATCAGCCAACACAATGTTTTCTTTTATTTGGTGGGTCATTGGATTCTATTGGGTATCAGCTGATGGTCAAGATTTGATCCATGATTCTCCTAACCTCTACTGGTTTGCTCTCTCTCTCTCTCTCTCTCTCTCTCTCTCCCTCTCTCTCTCTCTCTCACACACACACACACACATATGGGAACATATTTAGTGACAACTCTTATTTATTATGGAAATGAAGAACTTCCAATATTAGTTGCGAGGTTGATCTCAACAATTCAGATAAAACCTTCAGTATTAAAAGACACGTGACTCCTTTCTCTCTTATTTGTATTCCCCTGATTTGGTTACCTCTGGCCCTTTCTGCTCGTCATGTTATCGATCTTGTTGGGTTTTGAGTCCTCTTGGCGGCATAGGAAACTGTGAGGGATATGGGGGTCTTGAAGATGGGAAAGCTGGTGGTGGAAAAAAGAGGATTTTGAGGGATTTTTTAGATACTGGTTTTGGAAGTCACAGTCGTGGAGAATTGAAATTGGGTCATAAGTTTCCAGATGTCGATGCTCCTTCATCTTCATTTGATGAATTATGCAATTGTTAACCACCAAACAGTTGCAGATATTTTCAGTTTCTTTTATTTGGCTTGTATAATTTGATCTAAATAAATCTTCATGTGGTTAAAACCTGCTCACATTAATATTTCAATTTGGCTGGAAGGGGTTTCTTTCCGTAACACCGGTAGTTATATATGTAAAGTATTTTTGATTTTGATGTTTTCACTTTCCATTGCTAACTTTAACTGGATGAAGGCTGCAATGCCACTGTTGGAAGGAGAAGGGGCTGAGATGTGACAGTAGGGGAAAAGAGAAGGTCACGTGCCTTTTAGTTTTGAGGGACTTATCTGAATCATTAAATCTAATTGCAGTTATTATTGAAAGTGTTCTCACAATAAATAAGAGTTCTCATGTGAAAAGTTTTCAAGTGTTGTCACAATAAATAAGAGTTCTCATATGCAACGTTTTCTACATATATTTTCTCTTTGGGAAATCTGCTTTTATAGTAGTTTACTACTGTTGACAAAATACACTTTCTTTACAGGTTATGTATTGTCTTCTTGGGTTTTGATGTTTTCTTTGTCGTTTTCTGTATTGCGCTGGCATGCATCATTGGTATTGCTGTTTGCTGTTGCCTTCCATGTATCATTGCGCTTCTGTATGCAGTTGCAGACCAGGCAAGTCACATTCATTACTTCTTCTTGTTTGAGTTTCCATGAGAGATGAATCTGTTTAGTTTCTTTCAATTTGATTTTATTCAGTGGCATTTGCCGAAAGTTGAATGAATTTGGTAGAACTTACGGCTCAATATATTATTTGTTTTTGAATCATCAAGGTTAAATGAAATGGAAGGATGAAACTAGAATTACTGGAATTTCGAGAAATCTTTATTTTTTTTATTGCATCCGTTTTTGGTAGTTGGTCGGGTTGTCTTGACCTGACAAAACTGGACATTTGAAATAATAAATCTATATTTCTGTTGCTTGTCGTGTTGAGACTTTATTAGGCTCCTTTAGTTTAGGGTCTGTTTGGGAGTCTAGGAAGGGAGGGCTTTGGAAAAAGGAAGGAGGAAAGTAAAAAGTAAGGGAATGATAGACCCACAGATTGAATGGAGAATTCATTTTTCTTCATTAGACAAAATCCCTCTAATTTGGCGGAACTCAAAAAATGTGTTGGAGAAGAATTTTGGACGGTTTAGAAAAATTCTTAAAATCCTTCTCATGTAGTTATAATACTCTCAAAATTAAAGATATTATAAATATAAGTATTCTCATTATTCTATACAAAATCACTAATGATAAGGTGAGAGATTTCTCTTTCTTTCCCTCCCTGAAAGCCATTCCCTCCCTTCTAAACTCCTAAGTGGAGCCTTATACCCTGTTTGGGAGTTTAGGAGAAGATGGGAGGGCTTTGGAACAAAGGAAGGAGGAAAGGGAAGAGACGGAAGACTTTGGGAGGAGAGGGATTTGGGGAGTATATTTTTCTTCATAATACACCCCCCAAAATGGGGGAACTTGTATTAGAGGAGGGTTTTGGAGGGCTTAGATAAAATTTTCAAATCCAATCTATGATTGAATGTCAAGCTCCCAAAACTCCCAAACACACCCTTAGAATATAAAATGCCGACAGTACAACTTCTGAATCAAATGATTGCGAAGGTCCAAGATTGAACTATTGTGTCGTATATGTCAGTGACATTAAGAGGCAGTGTTTTGCTACCATGAAATAAACAAATTAAATATTGAGTGAATAACAACAGCTACAGCCATGTGTGGTTTTTGAATGGCAGTTTTTTGGGTGTGAATTAATGTTTAATACGTAAAGTTTGGGATGGATTCTGATCTAACCTGTTAAACCTGTAATGCAAAAATTACTTCCTTACAAGGTGTAACAAATTTGGAAACGTTTACATGGATGATATGAAATGGAAGGCGGAATGCACAGCTGTGCGATTAAAAGATGACTTCTTAGGCTTTGTTTGCGAATTTGGAGGGGAAGGTAGGGGAGGGTTTGGAAAAAAAAGGAGTAAGTGGAAGAAATAGAAGACATTGAGAGGAGGGCCTTTGGGGGGTTTATTTTTCTTCAAAATATAAAACCCTCCTCATTTGGGGGAACTAAAAAATTGTATTGGAGGAGGGTTTTGGGAGGTTTGGGGGGGTTTATGTGAATTCTTCAAATTTAATTTATGTTGTTATAATATTCTTAAAATTAAAAATATATTAATCATAAGCATTAATTTATCACTCTAAAAAAACACACTTTCAAAAAATGTGAAAGATTTATCAATTTTCCCTTATATTTCTCACCTCCCAAAGCCATTCCTTCCCCTCCAAACTCCCAAACAAAGCCTTAAGGTTGATTTATTGGGAATACCTTGGAGACAAAGACTATTTATGAGCTTGTGTACATTAGAGTTCTCAGGGTTGAAGGTAAGGTTAAGGTTATGACTATGAGCTATCCTATTGTTGTTGTGGTATGAGAATAAGTTCATTTTTCTGATATTTGTATGTCTCATTCAGGTCAACATTATTAACTTCTAGGATCTTCTAGAAAGAACAAACCTTGATATGATTTGCTGTCCCACAACTTGGTAGATTGTGAATGTATTTCTAAATTCTAATTATGAGTGGACATGCTCACAATGCCTTATAACTTAAGAGTATTTAATTGTGAGATGTTTGTTGTAATATATTATCTGTACTGTTCCTTGGCTTAATGTCTCTCCTTTTATGGTGGCTGGCGAAAAGCAGGAAGGAGCAACAAAAGAAGACATTGAGCAGTTGTCAAAATTCAAATTTCAAAGAAAAAGTAATGAGAAGCTTGCTGATAATACACAAGGACCTGTTGGAGGAATAATGATTGAATGTCAAGCTGATTCCCCAATTGAACACGTGCTTGCCGATGAGGATGCGGTATGTTGTAAATTTTTATTATGTGCATTTAAAACATTTTCTCTTGTTTCAGTGGACAGTGGTCCTTTTGTTCTCCAGCACTAAATATTATTTCAATATTCTGTGAAGGGAAATCCACTTGATGCTCCAAAAACTGGCTTCATTTTAACCTATCATAACAGAGTCATGGTTTGAGCACATTATTCATCTGGCGAATTATGTATATATTTTGGTTTTATTTTACTTCCATCTTTTTTCTTTGAGTCTTTGTTCACTGCAGCTATTGCATTTCACATTGGGAGGAATTTGACATAATGGTTCATGTGCACGAGAATAATAGTTATATGATAATCATTTGAAAAAATTAATCTGGTTTTATATTTAATTTATTTATGTGTGGTAAACTGTAGGAGTGTTGCATCTGCCTTTCTGCCTATGATGACGGGGCTGAACTAAGACAACTTCCTTGTGGTCACCATTTTCACTGTACCTGTGTGGACAAATGGCTGCACATCAATGCTACTTGCCCCCTCTGCAAGTATAACATCTTGAAAAGTAGCAGCCATGGTCAAGAGGAAGTGTAGAAAATGCCAGAGAAGTTTCTAGCAGTCCTGTTGGGGAATTTGCATGCTCTTGGTTGACGGTATAATAGGCCCAGCGTGTTAATATATACTTCAGTACAGGTCTCTTGGTTGTTGTTGCTGCAGCTGTGTGTTTATCTCATAGTGATAGTTATATTATTCTTTGTTATGGTGGCTTTTAAGTGGTTGTGTATATCTGGTCATTGTACACCGGCAATAGTTTTCTGGGGGCAGTTAATATTTTTATCGCCTTCACCATTATTGTTCTTGAGAGATATACTTTGTATTGTCTCTCGGTATACGGCTCGAGCATGGTCAATCCAACCTGCCTCGTTTCTTGTTGTAGCCTCTTGTATTAAAATTAAGGATATCTTTGTTACTGGTTTGGCTACTAGTTTTATAAGGTCACCATTAAAATCAAAATAATCAGTGTTACAAGCTGAATGTTTGTGGGCTCGAAAGTTGACAAATAACAGCTAAGGTTTTGCTAATCACATGACAGTTCAAAATTTCAAATTTTGATTTTGCTTATGTCTGATGTTGACACATGACTGGAGTTCTGCATGTTCCAAACGTAATCCCATTAAGGTTTCAATGTCTAATGTATGTAGATTTTGGGCAAGATCCGAAGGTTTATGTTTTCATATTCTAAAAATACTTTGATTGTTACATGGGACAACAATAAGGGATTGTGCGCCGAGCCATTGAATTTCTCAGTTGTCTAAAAATAGTTCTCACTGAAGTTTAGTTCTTATTTATTCTTTTAAATTTCACGCCTCTATCTATTTCATGATTTAAGAATTGCTTCTTGCTGTTTTTTTTTATTGAATCGACAAATGCAAACTTAGTTTAGATCCTATCACATGGACTTTTTATTGTGGTATTTTTTATTCTTACTAAACTCAAGATCATGGAAGTTTTTCTATTCCATGTGTGATGGGTGAAGTGAGTTTTGAAAATGCTTTGTGCGATCTTGAGGTAGGTGAGTTGAAACCCACGAACGGTACCTTGCAATTGGTGACGGTTCTTTCAAGCATCATGAATTTTAGAGGATGTTCCGATCAAGGTACATTTATTCATATCAACTGATTTTTGTGGTCCAATAATTAAGAAGGTTAGTTTAGTAAAATTTGATGTCTTTTGACAATTTTATTGCATTTTTTAATCTGTGTTAAAACAATAAGTGACTCAAAATGGAGAGAATGATAATCAAAATAAATGGAAGCCTCACATCAAAAATAAATGGAAACGTCATTTATCTCAAGGAGTTTATACTTATTCATATGGGGTGAATCTTTCAACCACTTTCGTTACGGTTCTTGTTGATAACCCTAATATCAACATTTGCTGTTTAGACAAAAAAATAAAATAGATCCTTGTTAAAATTAAATCCAGATTATGCAAACCATACCTTTAATTGCATTCTTGTTTCATAATTTATGTTATCATATTGTTTTGTCTCTTCAATTTTAAAAAATGAATATGACAGCAAAAATAAACTGATTAGGAATAGTGATCTGCTATTTAATATTCATCCACTATTTTAATCAGAATGCTAACAAAGATAAACGTGACAACACTCCTCAGCAAAAGATTTGGACACACACAACCACTTGGATTTTGTTGCTTGGTAGGTAAGAGACTATAAGACAAACTTCAAGTTCTTGGAATCAAAGGATTTGGGATGGCCAAGCATAATAGAGCATAAAAAATGATTAATTGAAGTCAAGGTGTTGGTTGCTCTCTCAATTGGCACTAATAAAAGATCCTAAAACATGGTTATAATAATTTTGTTGATGTTTGATCTTCCATCAAGCCACCTATTTCCTTCCCCTAACAGGTCTTTGCATCTCTAAGGTTAACATTTTTTTGTCTGCAAATGTTGTTAATTTGTTAGGGAGAGGGATAATTTGTAACAGCAGACATCAAACCCTAGACCTCCTATATGATACTTCTTTGGCATCATATCGACTTCACTAGACTACGTCTTCAATGACATCTCCAAGATTAATATTCTTTTAATGCGTAGGAATCAAACTCGGTACATTGGGATTTATAACACATATATTGTGCATCAACACGTCTGTAAGACCGGATGGTCAAGATTAATATATTTTGAAAAGATAATAATTATTCCTAGTGATAAATTAAATCAGGTTTTGATCAAGGAGCTACTAATACTATGGACTGAATACTTTCTTAATAGAGATCATATCAATATAGAACTTCAAAACAAATTGTTATGGAAAATTGGTTTGACCATAAAACCATCCCATAATCATAACATCAATAACTAAAAATATAAACCAACCAAATGATCAAGAATACATATGCATTTCAGCCAATAATCAGTGGTTTTTCTCTACATATATATGTTAAAGAACTTATTCAATCTACAGAAAATTACACAAGGAAATTTCAGTTTTATCTTTTGTGGAGACTTCATGATACCAAATAAACATTGACCATTACTATATAGTTCAAATATTGTTCAACAATATGAAACAAGTACTATTCTCATTCATCCATTAACCTAAGATGAACCGTTTGAGGTGTCAAAACTTTTCTTTCTAACCAAGAGACAAGTGATTTTTGAAGGATTGGAATTTGTGTTATCAAGACAACAAACTAAGAAATCAGGCCTATGAAGTCCAACATGTAGCCTATCCTTTCCCACAACCATTGCAGATGCATCAAGCAAAACATGCCAATAGTTCCTATGAGCCTCAGAAACCCAATGCATTGTCCCATTCACATCTGCTACATAAGCAAATAGCCCTTTTGGACTAATCTTACATTTCCTCCTAAAATTTTGACTTAACTGAGACCCTCTAATCCTCAAATCAAGCCATGTCTTAGGTGCTATGAGAACCCTGGATTCCTTAAAAGAAGCAAATTCTTTGATATAATCCTCTTGTTGTTCACCAAGAATAGTCATGTAGTAGTTTCCCTTAACAAAAGGGTAGCTTTCTCCAACCAACATCATAGCATCTTTGTAACTTGGAGTGAACAGAACCAAATACTCATCATCAGGCAAACCACAATGCTTCAAAACCTTATTTTGAGCTTGAATTTCCGGTATCGAGATGAAACTTCCAGGGAAGGAGGATTTTTTGTTGAGAATGTCAAGTAGTCTTGATGGCTCTAACTGTGTCCTATCCATTTCAGGAAGGTTGCTTCCGAAAGAAGGCGATCTTGGTGACTTTCTTCTATCATCTGACATTGGTAATTCTGAAGGCTCTTCATTGATGATAAAACTTGACATGTCTATACCACTTCCATCTCCTTCAATTAGATTTGCATATTCAGGATATTTTGCTAGGACATATTCTTCTACATATTCCATTTCTTTCTGTGTGATTGGACCTGACCATCTTAGGTCAATGTCTCGGATAGTTGATATTGCTTCAGCTATGATATGAGCAGGAATCACCACATTTGGCTTCTGTTTAAGTAGCAATTATAAGTTTATTGTTAGTTTCAAAACGGAATGTGTAACATTACGTGCATGTTTGAATTGACAGATAAGTGGACAACCGCGATTTTGACAAAAGCTACGAAAATAACAGTGCCACTATGATTTTGCCAAACTCTATTCCATTTTTAGGAAAACTGAGAGTTTAGAAATTACCTTCATGACCAAACTGTTTGACTTAGTATTCTCTGCTATTAATTTGTGTATAGGTCCAACAGGAACTTTCTTAGTGGCCTTAACCTCATCTTCTACCATTTCCTGATATATTGCCTAACATATAGTTTACAATGATTCAAGAATTAGCAGATGAAAATTCAAATAGAACTAGCAAGTAGAAACAAACATGAATTGAATAGGCTAATATTAATATTGCTTTGAATTATGATTTCCTTACCTCAGATCCTCCAAGACCCTCTCTGTTTGTTCCCATGGTAATATTTGTCTTGAATCTTCACCACTTAAAGAAATTAAAGATATTGGTTTTTTAGTGTTTAACACTTGGGAAAATCTCAAGCAGAAAAATGCCAAAGAAAATCACAGGTCTTTTATGCCTTAACCATAGATTAAGTGATAAATAAAAGATCCTATGGTCTTAACCATGGTTTACACATTATTATCTAGAGTTAGATCTTTGTATCTATTATTGGTTTTCAGATTAAAAAATAAAATATATAAACTGGTTTCCATTTCTAACTCTTTCAATTAATTTATGTATAGATAAGATTAAAGAACACGTTAGAAGAAGAGTTTTGTGGTGAAACTTTCCATTGCCAACGGCATCACCATATTTGTTAATTGAATAACGTAACGTCACTATGGAATTTTTTTATATTTTAGATGGAAAATGTCCATTTCATAGTTTAGTATTGGTGGAAAGTCAACACAACACGTACATGGCTACATGTCTTGTTTCAAGGTGACTGTGTGACTGAATCTTTTTGCTTAGTATTAGATTCGAGTTAAATATTTCAATTTTCCTTAATCACCAGAAAAGCTGGTTAATTAGTTAACTGTTTGAAAAAGACTTTGTCGTACTCTTGTCTGCTAGACATTGAAAAAACCTGAACAGAATTTGGATGTGAAAATAATTTGTCTGGTAAAAACTGCATGCACAAGCACAATGAAATTAAATTTAACATAAAACCAATTCAGATTTCAGAGATCACATTCAGCAAGTACAATCATTATTACTAGTGAGATTTATATCCTTTAGTTCTTTGTTTGTAACATATTTTAGCAAATATTTATACAATTTTTTTTTTTAACCGTGTTATGGATGCATAGTATCGAGTATCGACAAACTTTGTTGATGATTAATATCCGTCAAGGATTTGAGTGACCATTTTTAGTTAGGTCTCGAAATCTTATCTAAAAAATTTAAGTCCAGTTCCACTCGGATAAACGTAGTGTCAGTAAATAACTTTATAATCTAATATGAAAGGAAAACCATTTCTACTCTTATTTTCTGGTATGAAAAACCAGTGCTACTATAATTGAGTGGCATAATATTTAATTGAAAACTTGAAGGAAGATTTGTGAGAATATTCTCCGTCTCTAACGCTACATGTTGAGCACACAATCCACAAAGAGCTCTATATTATTTCCAATGAAGTAGTAATGTATATTATTGAATAGATAATTAGATATGCCCTTCCTTAGTTGTGTTTCTCACAGCATAATACACCAATAATAACAATCTTTCTATATTAATTCTGAAACTTATTTTCCACACCAATATATCTTTGTTAATTATGAGGACTAATGAGGTGATTAGGCCGTTTAGAGATATTTTGGTTTAAAAAATTAGATAGGGACAAGGATCATTAAAACAACAAATATGTTAAGTGTACATATAACTTTTGGTATAGAAATTTTCCACAACGCTTTCCCTTAAAAACCAAAAAGGACTAAATAGTTTTTAAGATTAATAGTGTTTTTCACTCATGTAATATATGTTTTTTTTTTGTTTTCACCTCTGTAAAAATTTCGGTTTGATTTACATCCTCGTAATCTTTTTTTTCAGAATACTCCCCTCCCCATCCAACTCAGCATATTTGCATACGTGGCGCTGATTTGACATTTTTTTTCAATTGGCCACATGTAAAAAAATATTTCCACATCAGATTTTATTTTTAACATATTTGAAAAATAAAAAAATATTCAGATTTTTTTTCAAAAATTAAAAAATAATTAAATTTATTTTTTTAAAAAAATTCAGAAAACATATTAAGATTTTTTCCGAAATATAAGACAAACAGAAAAATAGTCAGATTTTTTACAAAAAATTTCAAAAATCAGAAAAAAAAACTAATTTTTTTTTAAATTTAAAATATTTTAAAAAATTGTGGAATTTAATTTTCAAAATTAAAAATAAAATAAAATTTTGTATACAGATTTTTAAAAATTAAAATTTATTCCATAATTTTTTTAAAAACCGGACCTCTTTTTTAATTTTTAATTTTTTTTTTTGAAAATTCATTTTCAGAATTTTTTAAAATCTTTTAATTTTATAAAAAAAATCTGATTACATTTTCTGATTTTTTTCTAATTTTTTAAAAAATCTTATAGTTTTTCTGATTTGTTCATTTTTTGAAAAAAAAAATCTAATTTTTTTCAATTTTTAAATTTCTTGGAAAAAATCTGACTATTTTTCTTGTTTTTTTTTATATTTCATAAAAAAATTAATATTTTTTCTGAATTTTTTAAAGTATTTTTCAATTTTTGGAAAAAAAACTGAATATTTTGATGATTGTTTTGGATTTTTTTTATTTTTTATAATTAATTTTCAAATATTTTAAAAATAAAATCTGATATGGAAATAATTTTTTACACGTGGCCAATTAAAAAAATAAAAAATAAAAAAAACTCAAATCACCTCCGTTTAAGCGAATTTGCTGAGTTGGATGGGGAGGGGGTTATTTTGGATTTTTTTTTTTACGAGGATGCAAATCAAAACGAAATTTTTAGAGGGGTGAAAACCAAAAATGACATATATTACGGGAGTGAAAAACACTATTAACCCTAGTTTTTAATAGAAATTTCAAATTAAACTCGTTTAGTTCTCTTAAAGCTATTTTTTACTGTCCTCGTGAGCTTAACTCAGTTGTTAAAGGACAATGCATAATATATACAAGGTCCAGGGTTCGAACCCCGGACCAAAAAAAAAAGCTATTTTCTACTTTACAACTCACAAGTAAAATCTTCTAAATGATTGTGTTTTATGTGAAACTAATTATGAAGATATCATTCATGTCTTATTAGAATGTCCAGGTGCGATGCAAGCATGACGGGAGGTCAACTTATGGGAAATTATTGATAGAACTCTTCGTCAAAATTATAGCATTGATGCTTTGATTTTTGCATTCTACGCAAAAAGAGTTATTTGTGACGATCATGTGGAGCTTGTGGAAGCGAAGGAATTTAAAATTGTGGCAACAACAAAATGAAACATGTATGCATATTGTTGAACGGGCTCGACACCTCTTAGATGATTGGAGAACCGCCCAAGAAGTCAGATCGCATAAAGCTACTGACAATCATGCTCAGCTGAACAGTGTTATTCATGGTCATGTCATTGAGTGGACGAAACCAGCATATGGTAGGTACAAATGTAATATTGATGCCTCTTTTTCCGACTCTCTGAATATGGTAGGTATTGGCATATGTATCCGTGATGATCACGGTGAGTTTGTTATGGCCAAGACGAACTGCTTCTCTCCTTTTTATGATGTTGATGTCGTCGAGGCTGTTGGACTCCACACAGCGCTACAATGGATGGTTGATCTTCACTATGACCATGTTGATTTTGTTTTGGATTCCAAGTGTGTTGTTGAATGTTTTAATTCAAACCTAGTTGATAGTAGTGAACTAGGTTGTATTCTTCAGGCTTATAGACAGCTGTTTGGTTGTAATTTTCAGAACTCTCATGTCGAGTTCAATAGGAGGCAAGCCAATGTGGTCGCTCATGAATTAGTTAGGGTAGTCTCATCTCATACTAGCCCCACGTTTATGATCATGTACCGTCATATATCCGAAATTTGATAGCCAATGAAAAGAAACTAATTTCTTTTTTAAAAAAAAAAATCTTCTAAACAACTCTCGAATACAACCTCAAATAAAATTTATTTGGATACACACAAATGATAAAAAATAATATTATGTGATGTGACTAAATTATTTCTCTTTTAATTTTTTTCATTCATGTGTGTCCCAATATTTTTAATTTAGAGTTATGTCTAACTAATTATTTATCGGTCTTCTATTAATACAATTTCTCACATCATGCCACACAGATTTGAGTCACTTGTGACATTAGGTGGTCGTGTTAACTATATGCTGCATTTATTGCATTCAATTTGCAATATAAGTATAAACCAATGACCAATCATTGCTTATCATAGCCTAATTCATTAAACGACAAAAAATTATTGAGTCATCATATATTATGGTACTTAAATTTGAAAGAGATTCAACAACAACCAGCTATGCATCTTCCAACTTGCTCATCATCACCAAACAACCAAAAGAGAAATGTTGACAATAAACCAAACTTAAGGACGCTTGTCAGCACCAAAAGAAAAGATTCATATGAACATATCTTTCTATACAAGAAAGACACATATTGGTGTAGATTAATTTTCCAAGCTCAACCAGCAATATAAAAAAATTAGGAAACAAAAAAGTGAAACTTGTAACAAAAGCAAAAACATCCCTTCCTCCCTACTCAAAACAAGGTGCACATAAGAATAGCTATTATCATCATCATCAAAAGCATATAACATCATAGGAAATACATAATGTAACAACATTGGTGCACTAAAGAAAGAGAAAAAAATAATCCAAGATGCCCCCTGATATACTTCATATTCGTCCTCTTGTTCAATTTTTACCTCCACACACAACTCAGGCACAAGAAAATCAACCTTTTATATTTCAAAAATATAAGAAAGTAACAAAAGGGATGAATCTCACAAAAAAGAAACTCATTCCTATCCTTGTTTTGTTCCTCTCAATCATATCAATCCTTAGAATTCTTAGCCTCACTATCAAAACTACTTCTACATCTTTTTCCACCCACAACAAAATTATTGCATCACATACACATGAATCCTCCAACATCACCACCACCTTCAAAGAGAAAGAATTCAAAGTTTTATCAAATTTAATTGCTCTTAAATCACCATGCAACCTTCTCATATTTGGTTTTCAACCACAATTCCTTATCCTCTCATCAATGAATGAAGCAGGCAACACCATCTTTCTCGACGATAACCACAAGAGAACAACAGCAAGAAAGGTAACAAAAAACTTCAGCAACACTCAAATATACAATTTCAACTACAATGTCCCAACAAAAGAAGCTTATAAACTACTCAAACATGCAAGAAAAAATTCAGCATGTACACCAGACCCAAGATATCTTCAAACATCAAAATGTAAACTTGCATTGAAAAATTTGCCTGCAATAGTATATGAGAAGAATTGGGATGTCATAGTGGTCGATGGACCGAGTGGCGATTCAACCGAGTCACTGGGTAGAATGGCAACCATTTACACTGCTAGTGTTCTAGCTAGAGGCGGGGATGGTTCAGATGTACTTGTACATGATGTAGATCGAATGATAGAGAAATGGTTTTCTTGGGAGTTTCTTTGTGATGAGAATTTGTTGTATTCTAAAGGGAAATTATGGCATTTTAGAATTAGAGGTCATTTAAATTCCACTACATTCTGCCCTGTGTAAGTACATAGAAAAGTATAGTATTAAAGTATTTATTAATTTAGAAATTTCCATCTTGAAGGTGGTGCCACTATGTAAGTATAGTTCAATTTCAATGCCATGACAGTTTTGTACAAACAAGCGTAATACAATTACAATGGCTTACATGATCTAACTTTATTGCAAATAGTACTAATTAGGATATGAAATAATAGTAATAATCATAGATACAAATTATAACATGTTTATTTTTTTGAGAGGACAAATTATAACATGTTAATGATATATAATATTTATAGATGAATCAAGAATTGTAAACCTTGGAACACTGAATGACCGATCAAGGTAGAGTGCGAGGAGCTAGTCTTGTTTGGTCACAAGACAAATGGCAAATGTAGTGTGTAAGCACAAATACAGATAGACTTTTTTTTAATAATAAAAAAGAAATTTGATTTAATATTTTGAGGATAAGTTTAAGCACTATATATATTTGGTTTGTTGACTAAACAAGTATTTTTCGAATGTAAGAGCAAACAATCTTTTTAATTGTTTAGGTCTTTAGTCTTAGATAACCGTCAAATAATGATTAAATAATTAAACGGATGAGGCCAAGGACCTCCTACTAGCATAAAAAATGAGTCAGCTCATTAGGTTATATTCAAAACAAAAGTCTAATCCATATTCATCAATTAATTAGGGATTAGTTTTTAATAATTGATCATAATTAATTAATCTAACATCTCAAACAAATACTTAGTGAGGAATTCCCTGCATTCACGCGGTCAACAAATCAGAGACGTAGATTTCGAGCTCGACAAATTGGGTATATAAACATTTAAAAAGTTCACTTGGAATCTGAGTAGTTCTATCAAAGATTAGAGCATCACCTAGGTCTAGCTGCTTACTAAGGTTATGTTTAAGAGTTTAGGAAGGGAGGACTTTGAATAAAGAGAGTAAAGGACAAAAAAAAGAAGGAAACGTACCATAAGTGAATACAAAGGACTTTCAACCTCATTGAATCCGTTTTAATCACTCCCTCCCTATGAAGCATGGATATGGACACAAACATTGGACACGACACTGATACGCCGACACTGTCAATAATTTGATAAAATCGAATAATTCAATGTAATTATATGTATCGGTGTCGAATCAATGTTGGCCATGATACGTGTCCGACACCAGAACACGACTAATCCGAGAAATGTCTGTGCTTTAAAGCTCTCTCCTTAGTTACTGATCAGTTAACTTGTCACTCATGTGTTGCTTTCAAAAAATCACATCATTATGAAGAAATAAAAATAAATGGAAGTTATCCTTTCGTGTGTGTTTTTTTGAAGCTCTATACACACAAAAATTACAGTTAAGTTCCCACACGTTACTTGACATATGAATAATTTATCAACAAAATACTCAAACTAATTTGTAAATGCAATTCACTATTTGTACGCTACTATTATGATCAAGTTGTTCCATTGTAAATAGAAACGTGTTCTAAAGCAATAATACATAACATAAAACTTTAAGGTTCAAATCTTTGCTAAATTTCAGAAATTTGTTCTTTTGGCCCCGACATTGCTCCCGCTACAGCTCGCTGGAAATAACATCGGCTGGTTATTTTGCAGAAATTATGAGCAAATGGGGGTCAAAAGAGCAAGCTTCTAAATTTCATGCATTTCACTAGCCCATTTATCCAACATAAGATTTATTTATTTTTTTTAAAAAAAGACTTACTGTTCTAGTTCTAGTGTAAGGTAGTATCTTCTTGTGCATCTCAATTTGAGTAATAGTGTAAAAAGTTTTATAGGTGTAACCAAATTAATATCAAATGTTTTGTAGCTGTAAAAATTTATTTTAAATGAATCGATTTTGTGAAATTGACGGTTGTTAACTATGAGTTGAATGTAAAATAACTTACATTTATATATATTACTTAAAAGTTAGTTGAACGGTAAATTTAAAATTTCTAAATTCAAGTTTTAAGTTTTAATCATATCTAGAATCAAAAGAAATCTAGTCAAGAATAGCTACTGGTGCAAAAGAAAAAAACCGTGTGATGCACATGTAAATTTTAAGAGAGAAAAGTTTCATTATACTTTAAATATAATATAAAAATAGAAAAGCTTATACCAAAAAAATATAGAAAACTTAATCTATTTCCTTTTTTTTTGAAGAGAAGTTAGTATATTTTAAAATATTCAATAATGTAAGTTATTTATGAAGTTATGAGATCACTGAACTGGTCACTCAAAGTGGACTTCAATATACGATAAAAATCTTAAAAAACACTTTTAAAAATGTGTGTTAATCACACAACAAAAATTGTTTGCTACTTGGTTATGGTAAGACCATTACTATACAAATCACGCAACAACTAATTATTTATCGTGTGAATAAATTTTGGTATATATACATGTAGTTTTTAAAAGGATTGATTTTGTCATTTAAAAAAAGTTAGTGGCGCAACTTGTCGTGTGCTTGTATTTCATTCATGTGTAATATATGGACTACGACCCTTTTTTTTTTTCTTGTTTGGGAGACAAAAACACTTGTATAAGTTTTACCATGAAAGTTTGCTTATGCATGCTCAATTCTGTGAGGAAAAAAAGGATTATCTTGTTTCCGACTCAAGGTTAAGTTTTATAAGAGGCTCAAAGAACCTGAACCGTGAAGAAATTTTGAGACGCTTAATAGAAATCAAAGATGAGCTAGCAGAAAGAAAGAAAAAGAACTGATCTTACCTTGTAAATATATTGAGTTTTTTTTTTTTTTGAAGGATATATTGAGATTTTGTTAGGTTTAACCTTTTTACTTCTTTAAAATGTAAAGATCACCTAATTTTATTTATAAGTCAGTACTATTTTCTTTCATTTGATTTACTTTACAAAATAAATAAAACTCCCTTTTCACTATTTACCTACACCTCGTAAATTACATTGTTTTAAACCTTTTATTCAAAATATTTGAATTTTTTTTGATGTAGCATGATTAGGATTACTTTCTTTTTACACAAATCAATTTGATAAAATAAATCAACATTGTGCCGGATCCTTTAATATATCGGCATAGAAAATAGTTCATAAACGTAGATAATAATATAGTAATTTGATAAAATAGATCTCTTGCTTCTGTGCCTAGCTTCCAAGATATGATAAGCACACCCAATAAAATGATATATCTACGATTTATTTTTGTGCATTTATTACTTTAAAAATTGAAATTTTTACTTTTTTTAAGGAATAATTTCTTCATTAGAAATACTTAAAGAATACTGAGATTTTCTTGGATTTAACCTTTTTACTTCTTTAAAATGCAAAGATCACCCAATTTTATTTATAAGTCTTATACTATTTTCTTTCATTTTATTTACTTTACAAAATAAATAAAACTCACGTTTTCACTGTTTACCTATTTTATTTTATAAAATACAAAAATAAAATATCCTTTTTCATCCCTCACTCACCTCGTAAATTACATTGTTTTAAACCTTTTATTAAAAATATTTGAAATAAACTGATGAAGCACGATTATGATTACTCTATCTTTTTACACAAATCAATTTGATAAAATAAATCAACATTGGGGTGGATCCTTTAATATATTGTCATAGAAAATAGTTCATAAACGTAGATAATACTAGTAATTGATCTCTTACATCTGTGCCTAGCTTCCAAGATAATAAGCACACCCAATAAAATGATATATCTATGATTTCCTTATTGTTTGAAATAATTAGTGTGCATTGTTTTCACAAAATTCAGCTTATAAGCTTGTGATTGAGTAAAAAAAAAACTTATAAGCTTGATTATGTAACATTACACGTTGCGCACTTCACGTATGGGAAGGGGGAAAAGCTTTGTGATTATGAGAGTATGTAATGTAATGTATGGACCCACCAGCTAACAGAATATGGACAGAGATAGTAACCAAACCATGTTGCTGCCATGAGGTTTGATTTTTTATGTCGTTGGATCCTTAAGCTATATGGTTGCATGAATTTTAAACTACATGTGCATGGAAAATCTTTGGCGGAGAAAGCACAACAGGGCCAAGCAGCAACACAAGAGTGTAGGAAATCTAATATCTATCACAAATGAAAAAACAATATTTATTGATGAAATTCTCAAATGTTTTTTAAAGGATAAAGCCAGTTTAATAAAATTATTAAAAAATGTTTTTAATATTTGATAATATAGAAGCCATTTTGTGTTTGTTTATCTTGATGAAAACTACTTTTTTTAAAAAATTCAATCATCAAAAATGTTTTTCAAGAAAATCTACAAAAAAAGAAAAAAAAAATCCAATTTAGTTGTTTTTAGATTGCCATTTTTTATAAAAATATGTAATAAATGATGAAAAGCTCTAAATGTAATTATTTTAAAAATAAAATAGAAAATAAGTGAATTTTTTCATAAAAATACTGTAACAAACAGATTTAAAATGGGTGATCAGAAATCTTTTCCAACATCAAAAGCTTTTTACAATTGGAATTGGAAGATGCTGAATAACAGAATAAGTAAGATAACTTCTCAAAGAATTATGTCTTAAAAGTTCATTTGCAAATACCTTAGGATAACATTTTCATGTACACTATTTCAGTAAGAATCCTATGCTCATTTCTATTTGGTTGTAGATGCATAAAATGCTCAAAGCTAAGCATAATAGCAAAGATAAGAATGTCAGATATGGATACATAAAATATATTGTTCAGTAAGTTGTGACAATCATTAATACCACTATCACATAAATATACATGGTCCAATGAAACAAACTAAGAAGACTTTACTATCATATTTAAAATCAGAATCTAATTGCCACCTCACTTCTGTCCAAGAAGGTTGTGCATTAGACTAACAACAATTGAAAAAGTCCAGTTTAGTGGAGGTATGATTGTTGAGATGGGATGGCATACAATTTTATCGGCCTTCAATATATTTATAGATTTCATGGGAAGAGAGACTGCAATAATTTAAAGTTCAGCCGGATAATAAAATAAATAAATGTTTACATACTTCTTTGGTCTTTAAGAAATGAATAATACTTCTTTGGTCTTCGTTGTGGAAATCTGACCTCTTTTTTTAGATCCAACCACCATTGTTAACGAGAAATTGTTTTTAATAGATTCTCTTAAAAAAAACATTTTTAATAGACAATTTTATTTATAAAAAAAAGAGGTGATTTTCCTTTTTATTATGATAGACAAGACAAAATAGCTTTTGGTTTTTCTTAAAATCACTAAAAAAATCTCTAAAATGGTAAAATCATTTTTCTATCTTTATAATTCTATAGAGATAATTCCATCGAATACTTGCAATGTCGAATAATGAAAATTGTGCTCGTGAGAAATCTCTCTCATAATAAGGGTGTTCATATCCAAATCAAAAAACTGCAAACTCGTTTTAAAAAATTGGAAAAATCATATAAAATCGAATATGATTGAATGCCCTTTTGTGAAAGTTGCTTGGATTGGGTGTATTTCATATTCCTTTTTTAAAACCGGAACAAATCAAATCAAATCAAATCAAAATGGAAAACGTAATTTTAATACTTTTTTTATAAGAATGAGATATTGCAACAATATATATTTTTTACAATTATTTCATTAATCTATTATTAGTTTATTTTAATTTTAAGAAAAAAGCGGAAGAGGTACAACACAATTATTTCTCAAGAGGTCTCCTATCTTTATACTACTGTCGTCCAAGCAAATTTACCTACAGAGTTCTGATATGGGATTTGGTGCATTAATACTAATACGATCACACTTTACAATTTAGGTCAAACGAAAATCGGTACAAATAAACCATATTTAATTGTGTTGGAACAAAATATGTTTAACATTACCTCTTGAGAGTTTTGATGATAACAAGGTATTAAAAATTGTCAATTGGATATGCTAATATTTGTTCAAGTATACAGAACCATAAACAAAAAATTTGTGTCTACTTGAAGCTTAGGTACTGGAAGAACAAATGAGAGCAATAGAATCAACAAAGTAAATGAAGCTGAATGCATCTGAAGACTAGTGCTCCTGAAGTCAAAGTGCTCTTGAAGTGATGATGTGTCATCAGAAACAAATTCATCAGAAGCACCTCATCAGAAGCAAGATCACCAGACGCTGAAGTTCATCAGAAGATGAGAGACTTAAAGCTTCAAAGGTTGTTCAAAGGATTTAATCACGCCTAGCATTGCAGAAGACCAGAAGAGTAAAACAACGGCTAATTCAAATGGATTTGAAGGCATTTGATGCTTGATCTTTGAAGAGCATTGACAAAGTACAATTGTACGAAGTGTACAACCACTACCTCCACTACACAGAGTGTGTCTCTGCTACGGGACAAAAATAACAGCTACGCCTGCAACAATGTTCCTTCAGACTTGGAATGAATTTGAAATTGATCCTTCATAGGACAATAACCATATCAGAAAAAAGATCATTGGTGATTGATCAAAGCTTCAAACGACTCTTTTTGCTGTGCTAGCAATTCACAACATATATTTCACACATATATATAAAGGAGTGAAGACTTAGAGAATTGCAAGAGACTCAACAACAATTTAAAAGCGCTGAACCTCTGCTTAAACTGTTCTGCATTAAAAGTTCACATAGAATTTCTTATCAAAGTTCATATCTTAGAAATTATAGAGTCTATATCTGATTTGTATTGTGAACACCACTGATTGTATATCAAGTGTTCAACCTCAAACATTTTTCTTTGTAATTCTGTTTGATTAGAAGTCTCTTGTAGTTGTGCTTGAGCATAGAAGTCTCTTGATTGTGTTCAGGAGCATAGGAAATCTCTTGCAGTTGTGCTTGAGTAATTTGAAGTCTCTTGCTAGTTTTAGCAGTGAGCATTTGTAATCAGATATTACTTTTTTAGCGAACTCTCCTTGGAAGTGCAAGGGGAACATGACTACTTCTGGTTTGTGGAAGGAACCTATGTAATTGCTTTGTGTCTTTCTTCTCTCTCTGTTTTTTATCCGCTGCATTTAATATCTGAACATCACCTCAGAAGCTGTACTCTAACTGCTTCTGACCAGTGACTTCAATAGAAGAAAAAACCAACACAATTCAACCCTCCTTCTTGTGTTTTTCTCACCTTCAAATTGAACCAATTTTTTCAAAGGAGTCATCTAACTCAAGCCGAACCAAACCCTGTGTATATTTCAATCTTTAAATCTAATAATTTTTTTTTAATTTCAAAATTAATCTAAACCGCATCGCAAATACTCATATCGCGTAAGAATATCCAAATTACTTATTGCTAAATAAATAGAAAAATATTTACTGACACTTTTTGCCTTTTGATAATTCGATTTACTGATTTATGGTCATATTTAGAGACACTTGAGCATTTGATCTCAGCATCATAGTTTCCACGCTACAAGAGTTTTTAGTGTTACAGATCTGAACTTTCCTACACTTTGGGAAGCTAGCCACCTTTTTCCCTGATTGGTTAAGTGATTTGATTGAACAATCTTCATATCATTCCATTCCATTTTTTCCTTTTCATCTTCCCAGCCAAGATAGAGGTTGAAAACGGTTCCCTCATTTTTGGAAATGTTTTCTTCCTTTATGTCACTCTGAACATCTTTCCTCAACCTGAAATCTTCACATGATAGGATCAACATTCATTATTTTCTTTTCTTTCCTTTCATTTCCAAGATGATTGACAAGTTTGAATTGTAGCTACAAATTAATTCATTTGTACATTTGCATAGTTGATAAGTTTGACCGAATTATAGTGTGTTATTGTAACTCATCCGACAAAAATTACATTTTAAAACTTCAACAAAATTACGAATTTTGTTTCTGTGAATTATTGTGATTTCAAATATACACTAATAATTACTAACCTACAAATGATAAGCTAAATTTTCATTGAAATATGTATTTTTGTGATGGATTTGTATTTAACAAATATCAAAATCATGGTGAGTCGTCACAATTTTGATAAAAGTTATGGTAGCATCGTGATTTTATTAAACCGCTGTCAATCCATATATTCAAGAAATAAAAATTAAAAAATATAATTAAATACTCCTTTGCATTCTAACATATCAATGAGGATTCTCCTGTTGTGTGTTGTGCACTGCATATCCCTGCAATGCCGATGAAGATTTGTTTGTCATAGTTATCAACTGTGAAATAATTAGAAAGGATGTATCTTTATCTATATATGATGGTTCATGCATGTAAGTATCATCATATATATTATTTGATAATAGATATATGATTCTCCACAATTCCAGCAATATATAAACAGTATCACTTGACAATTATATGAGGACAAACTGAAAAGACAAATGTTAAGGTTTTATCATGATGACTAGTTTGATGGATCAGTATATACATGTCCTACATCTTTATCGTGCTTTCAACTTTCTGAACGGAAATTGATTGATTGTTCTAGCATTTCTATGATTGTAACCAAATAAAATATAAAAGACAATTTAACTGCGATTTAGCAGGTCATATGTCGGAGTACGGTTTTATCGATCATTATTCATGCATATGATGGTGATATGGTTTTATGTTTTTAACTAAGTTAAGATTCATACTACATTATTGTTTTCATGTGGTTGATATTGAGGCTTTTATCCATATAGAGAAAGACCGTAAAAGAACATTAGTTTTCCTAGTGGACAAGAACATGTACTCATTTTAAGTTATCTTTGATTATACTCTATCATGTTCTGCTGATTTTGAAGCTTCATGAGAAATTGATAATTGAAATTGTAGTGTCAGCTACATACAAAGATTTGATTTTGATGTGTTACGGATTCTATAATATGATATGATGATATAGGCCTATAGGGTATACTTGAATTAAACGATGCTGATTTATATACCTTATCATAAGAGAAAGAGAATTATTCACTAACAGTGTTTTCTTAAAAAAAATAAAAAAAATCAATATATACTATTAGTGCATAGTTCTCTGGTTTTTTGACAAAATATATACTATTATGCATAGTTCTCAGGTTGTCCCCATATAATTATGCAATAATATATAGATATTATATTTGTACATTCTTGATTAGAATGTATGTTTATTTTTTATCATTTGAAGAAGAAAAAATATCATATGAATAACGTGCAAACACCGCTATTAATGTTTATTAAATGGATATCATGAAATAGCTTTCTTTTGAAGCAAGTTGTGCAGTTGTACGTTGGTACCACTAGTAGTTAGTAAGCCAATTCGTAAGGTGTAATAAAATAGATTATATAGAGTTAAATTGAGTACCTGGTACACATTTAACTTGATATCAAAATTTCTAGTATTAAAAAATACACACATTCACATGTGTTAGTTGATCTTGGCCAAAGTATCTTCAAATAATGTATTTCTTTAGACTTGATTTAAAATTAAATTAATTATGTGCAACACATTTGTGTGGAATCTAAATCTATTTAGGTCATCATGATTGCGACCTCATGCCTTCCTAACGTTTCTAAGATGAACTTTTCCACAAAGTCTATGATATGTGCCCACTAGAGATACTTTTTAAGTTCATAATAGAATAAAAAATGTGACTTATGTATTATTGTATCATCACACCCTTCACCCGTTTTAGCTGTGACTGAGCGTTACGTTACTTACAACATAACTGGAATTTTATTTCAAGGCAACATGTTTATAAATGCAAATATATAAATCTTATTATAAATTTATGCCGACATTAATTGTGTAATTTATTTTTCATAATCTAGAGTGAAAAAAAGTTGCTGACATGATATGAAGCTAAATCTAGTCTTGCAACAACTTTGAAAAGGAACACACTAGTACTGTTCGATCATTGTTTTGATATGATGTTTTCGGTCAAATAAATTGATCCTAGATAAACAGGGATAGTGGGTGTTTGGTTTGTGAATGAGGAAAAGTTAAGAAGTTGAATACAAGTGGATACAGCTAAATATATATGTGTGATTGGTGCTATTACTATGCTTTTTGTTCTGTTTCATCTGTTCTTTCGTTATCGAAAAGACAAACTCACAAACAAAACATCTAAATGAACCAAATTAAGATCAAACGCTTACATATACAACACGGCACTTATAATTAAGTAACTAACTCAATCACCCAATTAATTAATTAACTAATTATTTCACACAAACCATGGGTCCAGTACATGACAATCCAAACCAAAAAAAGAAAGAAAAAAAACTTGTTAATTAATTAAAATATTGATCGAGTTATTTTTTCTAAACAAAGATATGTTAATAGAATCAAAAGATGGAAAGTAGAACGAAGCTCTGAATTGATCGTAGTCTTATCTGACTTGAGAGATTAATATTAGAGTTTAGACGGAGGCTGGTCTGAATCTCTGTCTACAAGAATGACAGGTAATCTCCATACAAGCAGAATCAACCTGTTTCGTTGCTCTTTCTTTGATCCTCTCAGCTCTTTCAACTTCTTCTCTCGCACGTTCCCACATTTGTCTCGCACGTGCGAATTCTGACTGCGCCATTTCCATCTCCCTCTGTGTTAACTCCCTAACTCTCTCGGCGTACGCCTTTTCCATTGCGGCGAGACGGATTTGCTCAGCCGCTTCCCATTTCAGCGACTCGACGCCGTCGTGTATTAGCATGGAGGGTGGACCGACGCTGATTGAGAGCTGGAGGTCGAGTGATGGAGCTCTGTGATCGGTTTTTGAGGATGATCGGAAATGGAGGAGGGATGAATCGGAGCGAGGTGGTGGGAGAAGGTTGAGTTCTTTGCTGAGTTGATTTTCCATTTGAGAGAAGAGAGAAGAGAAGAAGAAGAAGGAAATTGTTTCAATTGTGTAAGAATGAAATGAAATTGAAGGACATGTTATGGCCTCAACACCATGTAGTGGGAACCAATATATAAACACCATGATCTGCGAAATTACTACTTCACCCTTCCTATTAGTCTAATATTTTTTGTCATTTATATCATTAATAATGTGTCGTAATTTTATCAACATCGTGTCATTTTTTTTAATTATAATTTTTTTCAACAAATGAGTTTAAACGATATCGGCAAAAGTAAATAATTTTTTGTTGACAGGTTGAACAAATTTTGTGTAGATAGCGTGGAACTTTGAAGATATAGATTTATTCACATTCTCAATTGAGTTTTATCGTGCTTGTGAACTTATTTGAAGTTTAAGAAATGATATTTATATGACTATTTTATAACAATTTTTTCTCTCAAAACTTATATTATGTTTCTAACTAAGTTAAGATTCATACTACATTATTGTTTTTGTGTGGTTGATATTGAGGCTTTTATCCATATAGAGAAAGACCGTAAAAGAACTGGAATTTTATTTCAAGGCAACATGTTTATAAATGCAAATATATAAATCTTATTATAAATTTATGCCGACATTAATTGTGTAATTTATTTCTCATAATCTAGAGTGAAAAAAAGTTGCTGACATATGAAGCTAAATCTAGTCTTGCAACATCTTTGAAAAGGAACACACTAGTACTGTTCGATCACTGTTTTGATATTATGTTTTTAGTCAAATAAATTGATCCTAGATAAACAGGGATAGCGGGTGTTTGGTTTGTGAATGAGGAAAAGTTAAGAAGTTGAATACAAGTGGATACAGCTAAATATATATATGTGTGATTGGTGCTATTACTATGCTTTTTGTTCTGTTTCATTTGTTCTTTCGTTATCGAAATCCCCAACTTTTCACCACGTATATGTTTACTGTCCACATCCTGGTAAATTATTCTCGATCAGTTTCCATCCCATGTTTCATGTTTGTGACATTACAAAATTACTATAGCTAATGATCACAACCTCACGATCTTGTTCTAATTCTAATTAATTAGACCCAAGCCAATATAAGCAATATATATCTCATTAATTAATGAAGGAACAAATCCAATCCCAATACAACAAGGTCTCATTGGCAAAGGGATCACCTAATTCATGGCTCATATATATGACTAAAGAGAAAATATGAATGAAAGAGAAGATAAACTTTGTAAAAAAGTCTAGTGTTCGATGAGATATGACATGAATATGTATCGATAAATCGTAGATAATATTTACTTTAAAAATTGATATTGTAAAATTTAAAAATGATATTAAAATCTATTTAAAATTTGGTAGACCACTTGTTACCAGATTACATTATCAAGTTAACCGTTTGATCACGCTTCAGATGTCTAATGATATCTCGATTACATGTTTCAATATACCAAATATAACAAGTTTACCTAAACTAAACAACAAATCATGTTGATGCATCAGGTACTACTACAACATCTTCAATTCTGGATATTTTGATCCATCCATATAACATTAACCAGAAAGAGAAAAGACAAACTCACAAATAAAACATCTAAATGAACCAAATTAAGATGAAACGTTTACATATACAACACGGCACTTATAATTAAGTAACTAACTCAATCACCCAATTAATTAATTAACTAATTATTTCACACAAACCATGGGTCCAGTACATGACAATCCAAACCAAAAAAAGAAAGAAAAAAAAACTTGTTAATTAATTAAATGTAGAAACACTCACAGATAATTGTAGCAAAAATATGAGAGAGGAAAAACTGAATTAATTGAAAAAACCAAATACAGTACATGCATATGTAGCCTTTTACATAGGAATTAAAATAACCACCCACTACCACATCCTAAAACTTGGAGCATACTAACGGAAAGAAAATACAAATTAAACAACTCAAAGTAATTGCTCCCTAATAATAAGGATTTATTCAAAACAGGAAATTACTAATTAAAATTCAACAATTAAAATATTGATGGAGTTATTTTTTTTAAACAAAGATATGTTAAGAGAATCAAAAGATGGAAAGTAGAACCAAGTTGTGGTCTTATCTGACTTGAGAGATTAATATTAGAGTTTAGACGGAGGCTGGTCTGAATCTCTGTCTACAAGAATGACAGGTAATCTCCATACAAGCAGAATCAACCTGTTTCGTTGCTCTTTCTTTGATCCTCTCAGCTTTTTCAACTTCTTCTCTCGCACGTTCCCACATTTGTCTCGCACGTGCGAATTCCGACTGCGCCATTTCCATCTCCCTCCGTGTTAACTCCCTAACTCTCTCGGCGTACGCCTTTTCCATTGCGGCGAGACGGATTTGCTCAGTTGCTTCCCATTTCAGCGACTCGACGCCGTCGTGTATTAGCATGGAGGGTGGACCGACGCTGATTGAGAGCTGGAGGTCGAGTGATGGAGCTCTGTGATCGGTTTTTGAGGATGATCGTAAATGGAGGAGGGATGAATCGGAGCGAGGTGGTGGGAGAAGGTTGAATTCTTTGTTGAGTTGATTTTCCATTTGAGAGAACAAAGAAGAGAAGAAGAGAAGAAGGAAACTGTTTCAATTGTGTAAGAATGAAATGAAATGAAATTGAAGGACGAGTTATGGACTCAACACCCCGTAGCGGGAACCAATATATAAACACCATGATCTGCGAAATTACTACTTCACCCTTCCTATTAGTCTAATATTTTTTGTCATTTATATCATTAATAATGTGTCGTAATTTTATCAACATCGTGTCGTTTTTTTTTTATTATATTTTTTTTCAACAAATGAGTTTAAACGACATCGACAAAAGTAAATAATTTTTTGCTGACAGGTTGAACAAATTTTGTGTAGATAGCGTGGAACTTTGAAGATGTAGATTTATTCACATTTTCAATTGAGTTTTATTTTGCTTGTCAACTTATTTGAGGTTTGAGAAATGATATTTGTACGACTATTTTGTAACAATATTTTCTCTCAAACTCATATTATGTTTTTATTTTCTCTTTATTTTATTTTAGTTTATGTGTCAATACTTACTTTTCTTTGTAAATTTATGGTTGTCACAAAAGTTGTTATATTAACGGTTGTTCAAATAACACATCTTTTGGGGTTTTTTTCTCTGTCTTGTTTTGAGTTTTCGATTGATAAAAAATGATGTCACTAAAATTACTAAAAGAAATATAAGCAAAATTGCATAGGGATGACAAATTGAAGCAGACGTGTCAATTGGTCCGTTTAACTTGTCATTTTTTATGAAACAAGTTTTAATTTTGATTTTCTCGTTGATGGTTAATTTGTCTCATCTAACCCTTTAAAAGGGTGGGAAAGATTGGCTCATCAAGCTTAAACAACAAAGGATGGGGTGAAGTTTTCAACTATAACATCTAGTTCATCTGCCCAACCCCATTTTCGACGAATTAATGGTCGACCAAGTTGAAACAAGGCTCATTGGCTCATTTTGATATCCGTGAAATTACGGATGCAATAATTGTACATGTAAGAAGAAAAATGTTATGTTGACAATTTTTTGGTTGCCCAACAATGTGTATGTGTATTATTATTATTTTTAAATATGTATTATTTCTTATTTATATTGACGTTGTCCAACATGTATTTTTTAAAATTTAAAATAATCTTATTATTCTCAATAATGTGAAAGAGGGATGCAAGTGCTTTCAATTAGGCTAATACTTGTTAAAAAAAAACCTAAGCTAATAATGTAGTTTTAAAATGAAGGAGGGCGGAAGAGTAATTTTGTTGAAAAGGTGGTGAGAAGGAGTTTAAAGCGTGGGAATTCCGTTACGAAAAGGGAAAAGGAGGGAAAATAACGGATCGCGTTATTAGGAATGGGATGTGTTTGAAAATTGATATAGTGAAAAGTTTGTACTATCTTTTTGGTTTCTCTGACTATTTTAATGGATTTTGACTTTTCCTTTTCTTTTACAGAGATGACATGATGTGTGTGTAATAATTATTACAGTCGCACGTGCGCCTTGGTGGAGAATTGAGAAATGAAAACCTATGTATAAATACTTATGCTAATGTATGTTTGGTTTGGAAGTGATAATAATTGATTTTCAGTCCGAAAAATCGTTTTGGCCCTTAAAACTGGAATCAAACCAACACTAGGCTTTCTGTAATAAAAATTCATATATCTAGGCCAATGTATTAGTAGTTGTTATTAATTTCACCAAACAATCATATTTTTATGTACACGCAATTATTTATTTATTTTTAAAAAAGGGAAAAAATATACATGCATGCAGCTATTTAAAGTGAAGTCTCTTTCAAAAAGTTGTATTATTGATCAAATAACATTAAAGATTGAACAAAGTTTTGATAATTGTCATCTTTATCCAAGTACGAAACATAAAGTTTGGTAAACTCATTTGTAGTTTTTTAATAGTAGCCTCTAACACATTGTAGACTTGTTGTTGTAACATAAGTAGTATCCAGAACCACTTTATTATTAATATGAACATTTTTCTAGGGGAATTAATATGAACTTTTAATGAGGTGTTATAAATCAATTAAACTAATAACCAACGTGTAAATGATTTGAGTTACAAGAGATTCAACCATCTAAGCAAGTAAAAAATAATAATATGTCATAGTTATAATTTTGGTAATGGTAGCAAAATTATAACTATGACATATTATTATTTTTTTTTATCAAAATTATAACTATGACATATTATTATGACATAGTTATGCTTGATATTATTATTTACCAAAAAAATCAAGCATTATTTCTACAAATACTTACAAATATCAACTATATCATTATCTTTATAGCAAAAATCAAGTATATCATTATAACTATGAGATATTATTATTCATAGTTATGTTATAGAGATAATGATATGTTTGATTTTTTTCAAGGTAATTGTAGCACATTCCGGTAAATGTGGTGCATTTAGGTTGAGTCGTCAAACTAAGCTTTGTAGAAATCCAAATCTGACATGTTTAAAAACTTAAGGTCCATTTTGGCATATTAGCCTACTTAATTAAAGACATATTTCATATTTCGACCCAAAAAAATAAAACATATCTCATATTAACTATTCAAATAAAATATGTTAATATGATATATTCATTTATCTTTATCTTTTTTAATTTGTATGTCAAGTATTTAGATAAATAACATGTTTATAAAAATGAAAAATATTTGGTGTACTCTCTATATGGATATATATCTTGAGAGAAAGAGAAAATGAGAGATATGTGCTAAATGCCTTAATAATGATGTTTAAGAATGCATAAAATAAAATTTTGTCTTGAAATATTATTTTATCGTAATTTTGTCTTGAATAAGTTATATCAATTTTTATGCAAAAAATATTTCTTTTAATTTATTAAACAGTGCTCTGAAGGCATTTAGTATTTTTTATAATTTTATCGTAACTTTTTGGTAGGGCTTGATGCATGTCCCGTACGTAGAGATTAAAATTAAAAAGAGCCACTTTATAAACAAGCATTTGGCAACTCCGCCCACGCTAAGGGCAGGTTCGCACGTGGGAAAGTGGCTAATGGCCTAATAATATAGGGAGGGGCTGACCATGATTGTGCCACACTGACTAACACTCATGAGATCATTTCCTTCATCTTTAGGGTGGGGGCCTTCCTTTTACTCGTTTTCTTCATTATTCTAATGATTAGTATATGTGTGAATAAAATCCACATCGTGTTTAGTTAATTATCTGGCGACACCGCTTAATATTAAATTTCCCTAAAAATAATTAATAATAAATAAGTTAATTTTATACATTGATTATGAATAAAATGGAGTTAAATATAAATTTTTAATATCTAGATATATTTATTTAAAAACAAATTGAACAATAAATTCAAGATAAAATATCAATTAAGAATGTTAAAACTCCAAATTTTAATTTCAAGCTAAAACTTCCTTGCTTTTATTTTTTCAATAAAGCCAATTATCAAAAACAAAGCAAACATTTGGTAAAAAACAAAAAAACAAAGCAAACACATTTTCAAAATTTTGGGAACTCAGACATTGGAATGATGATGGGTAGAATTTGAGGAGAAATGAAACAAAAGGATTTGTAACTCAACTGAGTCAAATGATTAAATTAGTTGAAGAGTTTAAGATTTATGGTTCAAGTTCTTACAAGCATAAAACATTACATAATTAGAGCAATTCTTATCTAGACACAAACCCAAATAAAAAATATTTAGACACACATACATAAATGAAGAGAATTAAAATAAAAAAAAAATTAGTCACATCATTTTTTACTTTTATCTTTAAATTTTTCATATATATATATATATATATATATATATATATATATATATATATATATATATATATATATGCCTAAGTCATTTTTATTAATACTTTTGAGAGTAAATAGTCAATTATCCCCTTAAAATTAACAAAACTTTAATTACCCCTTTGAAATTGCACAACGTTAATCAATTTACCGCCTCCGTCAAATTTTTCTATTAGTCAACATGACGTTTTGCAAATATCTCCCTGAAGTTTTGCACTTGTGTGCAAAATGCCCTATAAATTTGAAAATTTATTTATTTTTTCTTATCTTTAAAAGTGATTGCATTATCACTGAATTGTGGAGCATATTAGCTAAATTTTGATGATATACAACCATATTTAAAGAGGTAATTGACTATTTACTCATATGCTAGACTTTCTCTTAAGTAACATCTACATGCAAATCATAATGCTTTAATAGAAAAAATTAAAAGTTTACCAATCAAGAAATGAACACGTACTCAATAATAAACAATACAAATGCAAAATATTTAATATTCTAACACTCTCCCTTGAAGTTAAAGCACTCTCCCTTGAAGTTAAAGCTTCATAAGCTTTAAACTTAGTACAAATTAACCTTAAAAAAGTTGAGAAGCAACAACTAAAGAAGAGAACTAGAGAAGCAACCAAACAAAATAGTAAACATACAGAGGAAACATCCCAAAGAAGAATCAAACAAATCATTATCGAGAAAAACCAAACCAAACTAAAACCAACTGAATTAACCAGAGCAAGCCAGCAGAAAGAAGAGCTTTAACCAACATGATATCCACCAATAGAAATCTCATCAAATTAATCAAACAATTGTCTAACAATAGAACTCAAAATCGGCACCGAAGCACAACAAATTTACGCCAAATTTTATCCAAATCAACTAAAAAAAACAACTAGATTGAAAACCACTCAGGAACTAAACAAAAACACGAACATGTCATATGAGCCAAAAATTGGAAAACAAGAACAAAGCCATCACCAGAAAATTCAAAATCGAAACACCAATTGGAAAATATTTGAATATAAGCCTCTAATAAGATTTTTTTTGTTGCAAAAATTAAAATCGATACGATGGCCCTTTTTTTTTTGAACCAGGAATTCAATCAAAAAACGTGATGCACAATAACAACCTGATACACATGAATAGGAATATCCTTGGGAAGCAATATCATATTATGTTGTACAAATTCAAAAAATGGTGAGCCAACCACACATAAATCACTCAAAAATAAATTTCAAATCTAAACAGAAAATAAATAACAATACCCAAAAAATATATAATTATTAAATAGCAAAAATACCCAAATTAAACAGCCTTAGTTTTGGTAAATATTGAAAAACATTGAAAAAAATATAGATTTGTTGAGAGTGGGATTTGAACCCACGCCCTTTCGGACCAGAACCTTAATCTGGCGCCTTAGACCAACTCGGCCATCTCAACAACTTGTAAAAATTCTGAACGTTCTACATAAATACAAATCAGCTACGGCAGTTTGTTTTATTTTTTATCATTGGATATATGTTCTGAATTACGTGTTAAATTAAAACCAAATCGATATATGTAAGCATGCATGCATACTGATGCTTTATGGTCATACTGCTGGGTCTGGTATAGTATGGTGCCTAATCCACATGCTATGCTTGTGATGTGAATGCTTCTCTCCTGCTCCTTTCGATGCACTCCTTCATGAGTTGGTGGAAACTTTGTGAGATAGTTTCATTTTAATATTTCCATCTCAGTGTTGAATTGTCGTGGTGTAATCCTGCTTGCACAAACCCAAACAATATCCCTTATATTGATTGTGGATTATGTTTATGGATTGACAAGAGGAATTTAACAAAGATTGAATGTTTAGGGACTAATTAATTGTTTTTCATGATAATTTATACACTAAATTTATGTATTTTAATAGTTTAGGCAGGCACCACTAATGGTCAACTTAACAGCAGAGTTAACTGAGAGACTAAATAATTTGATGAGAGATTAGTTGAAAAGTTTTTTAGTCGATTTTAGTAGTTTTTAAACTAGATTCGTAAGAAAGTGATAATTTAAAGACGAAATTGATTGCTTGTTCAAATAAGATTTAGAAGATCCACTTCTACCGCACCTAAACAAATGCAAAAAATAATTGAAAATGGAAAACTGTATTTTTCTCGTATTTTTGATATGTCATGGTATCGAATCTAGGTTATCAAAATTGAAGAGCGAGTTTTCAACCAAACCTTCCAGGATAACCTGCACACGGAAAACCGTAAGCATAAATTTGTGTCAAAATATAATTCATCTTATTTGTAATAAATTGTTGTTATTTCATTGACTTCTACCCAAAGAAAGTTGTTATTATTTATTCACAGCAACACAACAAAAGGAAAATGAAAGTTTCTTACAAAGAAACAAAAAGAACAGGGATAATGGGATCATTTCCATTTCCCCCCATTCGTCATTGTATGGGATCATTTCCATTTCCCCCCATTCGTCATTGTAAAAAGTTGAAATCATACATAAAGGTGCTCTCTTATGCTACAACTGGCAAAGGGATCCTAAACAATCCTACTTGAATGTAAAGGACTTTGGGGTTCTCGACATTGGGACCCAAGGAACAATATGTTTACACAAGGCTTAGTTGGAGGCCATGATAAATGAATCATTATGCTAAAGTGGCTTCCATCACTCCCTCAAACGGTGCTTGTGAGATTTATGCTCCTAAAGCTGATCATAATGTGGGTTAGGGAGATTGCAAGGCATGGCATATCCAAACTCCCAAACCTTCACATGCTTCATGTCCAAAACCTAACCCATTGTAGTACTTTTCCCAAAGTAATATTGCCTTGTTCCTATTGGCTCCATCCCAACTCGATGGCTGCTTAAATTTGTTCTTCTTAGCACCCTATAATTGATGATTAAATAGTTTTAATTTGTAATTTTCATACTTGAATAATTTCAAAAAAATACAATATCATGAAATAGTAGGTTTGTAGCTAGGTTTATGGTAGCTAGCTAAGTGTTATGTTTAAAAATTTAAAAAGAAAATATATCTCTCACTTCTACGATTTCCAACTTATATTATATTTTCACAAAAGATTAATAAATGTGTATGGTGTATAAATGAAAGGGAGAAAATTATGTTTTTATTCAATTATCTTCGGTTTTTTTGACAAGTTTTAAATTATTGTCGTTATCATGAATATAAAGTAAAAAATATCGACTTGAGATTGACACAAATGATATTAATTAGATGGTGCAATTAAAAAGTAATCAATATTACAATGAAAGTCAAAAGAGTATGTTAGGATTTTTTTTTTACAACTGCTCATTCATTGCACGGGATGGAGATATTTTTGAAATTTTATTTGTTTGTTGTACTTTCTAATAAAAAATATGACTGGTTCATGTTATACTCTCTTGGGTCTCATTTATAAAAGAAAATTTACTTAAGTTCATTTGATAAATAATATATCTAATTCTCAATACAAACAAAATACATCGTTTATTGAATGAATCAAAGTTAACTTTCTCTTATAAATGAGAATGAAGTAATATCTCTTGAATAAAACTTTATAATGGAAAAGAGTAAATTCTAAATGAAATTATTATTATTTTATTTTATTTTTACATTTTTCTTGTTTGTGCTTTCTTTTCAATATTTTATAGTGATGGATAAGATATAGGCCCAAGCCCACTTCACATTCTCTTTCATGTATCTTTAGGCATCTTTTACTTATTTTATTTGGAAATTGTTGTATAGCTCCATGCATTGCTTAAAATTCAATGAAGACACACCTTGGAGATCCGACACAACATTCTTCTAGACTCAACCCATGTTCGTCGTATTACCGCATCTTTTAGTGTATTTGGAAATACATGATTTATCATCTTCATCAAATAGTCTAGTAACACATATTTAATACATGTGTAAAGTAAATATAATGTACGCAAATTAAACTTTGATATATAAAATAGGAAATAGAAAGAAAAACTATGACACGACTATATAGGAACAACTCCGCTTAGGCTCTTATAGAAAAGAATACCAACACTGGCGAGATTTACTTGTAGGGTCCAACCTGGGAGGTGGGTAAGAGAGGACCTCATGGATGAGAGGTCGAAGACGAAGGGTGGAAGTAAGTTGTTAGTGGATTATATCGACGACATGACGTGACTCAATTTATAAGACGAAATGAGTATGCTACATTTCTCTAGCCATTAGAAAACCAAATAAAACTACCACAATACTCAACAAGTAATACCTTTTTTGTCCAAAGTTACGTAAAAGAATCATTTACAGAGTAACCATGGAGATCTCTGCGAGACATCCACAGGTCGACTAGTCATTTATGTAGGAGACATTCATGTTAATTTTAGTAACGTTAGGATGATGCTTTATCCATCAATATTGTGTCTATATATATGTGTGTGTATGTGTGAGAGTTATGCTAGAAGCCACCCATGAAGGTGTCTTTTAACAACCCACATCTCAATATATGATTTCCACTTTTTAGTTTTATATATATATATATATATATATATATATATATATATATATATATATAAAAAAAATCTTAAGATGCAAGAGGGCAGTCCATCTAATTCTCGATATGATATTCCATGTTAACAACCTTTGAAGTTACGTGGTTTTTGTAACGCCCCATTTTTATTTAATTATTTTTAGTTGATGTTTGAGTATTTTTATATGATTTTATATGACTATATTTGACATATATGATTTAGATATGATTTTATGTGAAATATATGACTTGATATGAGTTGTGTGATATTTGGTGTGATGATAATTTATTATATGATTTATGGTGTTGTGTTTTATTTAAATAAATGTTGTTTGATTATTTTATTTATTTAATAAAAAGGTAGAGAATAGTATTATTTGGTTTAAAGGGAATTAAGTATAATTATGAGGAATAAGTGGGAGTTAAGGAATAAGAGGGGGTTATAGTTTACAATAAAAAGAAAAGGAGAGTCAGAAAGAGTTTTACGTACAATTGAAAAAAAAAAAAAAAAAAGTGAGTTTTTGAGAGAAGAGGCTAGAAGAAGAGAGAAGAACACAACTTAATTCAGGAATCATAATCTAAGGTAAGGGTGGGATTCCTTCAATAATATGTATATATAATTTTGATTGTTGATGAAATTGTGTTCTAGGTTTAGGGTTTAGAAAGTTTATGATAATTGATACGATGTGATGAATTGTGTTGTTTAATGCATGTTTCTGTGTTGTTTTGATTGTTATGTTGTATATAGAACCTGTAAACATTGTTCTCTATCAAATTTGGGATTTGGGTAGATGAAATTTGGGTTTTTGAGTGAAAAATAGAGTTTTCCCGAGAGTTACCTTTGACAGCATACCCTGTTTCATGTTGTTGCATCTTTTGCATCAGTTTCTGTTTCGAACTAGCTTTCGGTGTAAACACGAAAGTTGTAGGTATGAATGTTAGCTTTCTAATGCCGTTGGTCTGACGTCAAAATGATTTATAGAACTTGAGTTATGGTCAAATTACTGAACGTAAGTCATAGTGAATTTTTATGAATTTCAGCACAACTTTGTCCGAATTTGAAATGAAAACTGGTATTGATTGGTACATAATTGGTCCTAGGTGTAAACATGAAAGTTGTAGATAATTGAGTTAGCTTTCTAATGGCACTGGTTTGACTCGAAAATGTTTTGTAAATCTCGAGTTATGATAAAAATAATCCAAGTAGGTCTTCAAAAAACTTTAAGAAAACTTAGCATAACTTATTCCAAGTTAGTTCAAAACCTATGGTTAGTTCCCAAACTTCAAACTTAAGTATGAGAGGTTAAATTGAAGTGTTTTATGAGTATTTAACTTATGACTTGTTTAATCAAATTTGATTTCCTTTTGAAAAATGTTTTCTTGATTTATTTAACCTTGTTTATGAAGCGAATATTATAAATGAAAGTGAAGCTATGTGAACGCATGTATATATAAATAAATATGATTATATATGCTATGTCGTTGATTTCCGTTGTTGATGTCGTTGAGTCGTGTTGTCTAAGTTGGGGAGTGTGTCATAAATATATTAGACACAGTTGTTGTTGTCGTTGTCGTTGTTGTTGTTGGGTTGTATGCTGATATACACCATGAGTCTTCCATCACATATGTCGTTGCTGTTGTTGTTGTTGTTGGGTTGTATGCTGATATACACCACGAGTCTTTCATACTCATGCATCGTTGGGGGCTCATGCCCTGGAATGTTAATCATTCAAATGTTGAGGGCTTATGCCCTGGAACGCTTTATCGTTCAACTGTTGAGGGCTCATGCCCTGGGATGCTTTAACCATCCAATCATTGAGGGCTCATGCCCTGGAATGCTTTGTCATTCAAATGGTACCACATGCATATTGCATTAGTTGTTGTCGTCAGTGCATTGTCAGAGTCGTTGTTGGTGAGTCGTCGGAGTCGTAGAGGTTGTTGGTGTTGTAGTCAATGATGTTGTTGTATTCCAATTATGAATTGATGTAGAATGTTGTTACAATTGTTGGTGCCATGTGATATAGAAATGTGCTACAGATGCCATTTGTTGAGCTGTTGTTGTTTTAATTCAAATTGATGAATTATATATATATATATATATATTATTGTTGTTTGTGAATCTCACCCCTTCTGTTGGAATTGCCGCCTTGTGGGCAAGTGCAGGTAATGGAGACTTGTAGGATGTCGGCTCAAGTGTCCTAGGGCTCTGATACGTAACAGGATGAGAAACGTTGTCTTGATTCTTTCATTCCTTTATGTATCGAATTTTTAAATAATGTTGTTGAACCTTAATTATGTTGGATATCATTTTATTGTTGAGGCCTTTGTGCCAAGATTTTGTTGAAGAAGATTTATTATGTTGAAAGAATTTTTCCGCTGCAATTATTTATGAGATTAAAGTTGTTGAAGTTAAATAGTTTTATTTTCTATTTAACAAATTTTGAAAAGTAGTGTGACATGCCCGTATTTGTTGAACTCTGATTATATATTCTTTATTAAACTTTGTTTTGGGAAACGGGGTGTTACAGTTTTCAACTTCAATCTCTCTAAAAAATTGATGCTATAGAAATGCATTGCATACAATTAAGTGTAAGGGTACATTGTCTCAAATTACGGTATAAAAATATTGATCCCACATGAAATAAGATGCTTTTGGTTTCACCACTTTCCTAAGTAAATGACTTGTTTGTATAAAAAGAAAAGTAATCATTTGAGGTTTTCAGCATTTAAAATGAAAAATATAAATAAATGATGCTAATAAGAATTGGTTTGAAATGCAGCTAATAAAGAGTGGCTAAGGGAGTAACTTGGTTAAAATAGAGGTTTGCACGAAATAGGATGTTGCAACATCGTACAACATCCTAATAAAAAATGTTTTCCCCAACACTAGCGTCATGCAACATTGTAAAGGTCAAAACTTTCCTATAAACTTGAAATCTCATATTACTATTAGAGAGAACCACAATCTCTACAATTTTCTTAACCTCATCACACACAAAAGTCGGGATACTAGTAGTTTGCAAAAGAGAGACTAAAATGCAAGACAAAGAAGATTGAACCTAGTAATTCTACCTGCAAAAGATAAGTTGTTAGTTTTCCAACTAGTCAATCTCATATGCATTAATATAGTTTTTTTTTAAAATTTTTGACAGACATAAAATGTCAATATATCTTTTTATAAAGGTAGGAAAATCTTAATATCAATAATATATCACATTTTTTTTCTCAATAATATATCACATTACAATAGCATAAACAAAAGAAAAATGCCTGATTCCCTTTAACACATCCATTAAAGAAAATATAAATAGAAATAAGCTAATTCTATGGTGCACAAGTGAAATAAATCTTGTATTATGCATATATTATTTTTCATCATTGGATAAAAAAATTCACCATTAAATAAACAAGATACAAACTGATTTATTGATCTAACCGTGAAAAAACACTCATGCAGATGCAGTTATGCATAATCATTTTATTTACGCAGATTAGACAAAGTCAAAGAAACAATGTGTTAAAATAATAAATTCATCTTTTTTTGATCACGTAACATAATGACTAAAATTTCACCTTTAAATGAATTAACGACGAATCCGATGTTGAAACCTCGATTTTTTTTAATATATATAATTTAATGTACATGTCAACCTAGCCATGTTGACCGGAACATGGAGAATTCAACTTCAGAAAAAGTAAGTAAAAAACTGTTAACTCTAATACAAAAGTGCTATTTTTTAATTTATCCTTATTTATTAATTTTGTTAAGTCTTAACTTAATTTTTTTCCTCCATTAATCCCTTATTAGGTTTGCTATAACTCTATCCTAAAATTTTAGTTCTAAATGTGCATCATATACGTTTTTCATTTCTCTTTCTAATAACCGTGAATATTTTTCAAAACAAAAATTTAATAAATATCTTAATCCTTATTTTTATATTTTTGAAGGAATCTTAATCCTTATTCTTATTATTTATTAATTTTATTAGTTTTGCAACAACTTAACCTATTGTTTTTGTAGATTTTTTTTGACAAGTTGTTGCACACTTATTTAATACGTTTACAAGCATAATATCCTAATTTCGATACAAACTCAGCTACCAATAATTTGTTAGGAACCACGAACTGCATTAATTTTTTATGTTTAACTATAAAAGTAATAAATAAAATTGACCTGTGCAACAATATAATTTTGTATTCTTTTTATCTTTTTTCTTTATAATTTTATTTTTTTTGACAAATTATAATTTTTTTATTATTTGATTGTAATATTGTATCTCTAATAATTTAATTTGTGTTTATTGATCGACCCATGATCTTACGAGTTAAAGATTATTTATTGGTTTTTATTATAGTCGAGAAATGACACAGGTCAAAAGTCTAGTTATTAAATTAAATTGTTTGATCTAAATGTAAATGAAATCCCTCCGAAATTTCCCGCGCACTTGACCTAAAATACTGTCACATTCCCGCTTTCGACTATTCCATTGAATTCACCTTCCACAATTGAAACTGTTTTGCCCCAAACATTGATAACTGTGATTTGAAAACTCCATGGACTCTCGAGAAGCTACTCTGGTTGCCACCGCAACTGCGTTCGGCGCCTTGGCCTCCGCAATAGCTCTTCATTTCTTCTACCGTTCACAAACTCAGTCATCTAAAACCAATCCCTCACAAAACGGCACGGTATCTTCTTCTTCAAGAGTTAGAAGTTCTGGGGACCCTTTTGACCCCACAAAGCGCAAAGGGTAATTTCATTTCTAACGGACCCTTTTATTTACTTTTTAGCTCGTGTTTATTTAATGGATTTGAATTTATGCAGATACTTGTCTTGGGATGATTATTTCATGGCTATTGCGTTTTTGTCTGCTGAAAGATCCAAAGACCCTAACAGGCAGGTCATATTTTATACCATAATGTTTTTACTTAGTTTTTTAGAGATCAAGGTTTTGTTTGGATAAACAACTCAATTGGAAGCTTATAGCATAAGTGCTTATCATGATAAGCACTTATGTATAAACTTTTTTTTTTTTTTTTGTGTGGAAGTGCATGATCCGAGTCATGGCTATGCATGATTCAAATCAGGTTGACTCGAGTCGTGCAGTGTAATTTTACCTACAAATAGCTGTTTTTTGATAGCATTTGTAACTAACAACCCGCAAAATGGAATCTTAGAGAGAGGGAACACGAAAAGGATCTTAGAATTTATGTTTGAACCTAACTCAATGCCACAAAATTGGCTTGTGAGGTGAGGATTGCCGCAATTTATAACACTTGTTCAAACCATCTCTTATCCAATGCGTGACTCCTACAAAGGCTAGGGTTTTGAGTGTCGAGAGCACTTGGGTGAGGTTCTAAGGTTTGAGAAAAATATTTTAAACACCTTGGATAGCGAGATCTCATTAGAGGAAGAATTTAAGCCTTCTCCTTGATTTTCTCCTAGGCTCTTATGTGGACTGAGATAGACCTGAGAAAAAGGTGGAAATTATGGTTTATCGTTGACGTTAATTACTTGTAACCTCTTTATATCCATCTGTAAGGACTCACTCGTAGTGGTTTGGAGAGCTATTCTCCCCGCAGACGATGGTCAATTTAAGCCAAACTGGGAAATAATATTATTATATTAGTGTTTTTGTTCCACTACTCTCTTATCTCTGTTCTTAGGTTATGATTGTGGATTTGCTATACACATAAGTTGCTAGTTGATTTTTTGGTTGGTTAGTGTTGCTTGAACTGTTTGTTGTTGGTTGTCATTGTTATTTGCTCCACATCTTTATTCTTGTTGGTTTGAACAAGGGTTCAAATTCACAATATATTTCTGCAGCAAAAGATAAAATGAAGTTAAATTGTTTTTTTTATAAGCTATAAGATGTTTTCATGAACTAGTTTGCAGAACTTATGAAAATAAGCCAAAAACAATTTATAAACATGTCATAAGCTATTTTGATAAGTTCTTCTAAGCACCCTCACAATTGCTTTTGGCAATTCAAACTGACCCTAATTTCCATGCACCTATACTTGTAATTATTTCTACACCTATCTCTGATCAAAATCATATTCTAAATATACTTAGGTATCTTAGTACCTGAATATTGTAACAGATATTTAATATGATTGGATGCATGTGTAAAAAAATTATAGCGATAGTGCATATAATTTGTAATGCTGATTTTCAAGGTTATGCATATTGGTGACGTTGTTATTGATAATGTAGGTGGGTGCTTGCTTAGTGAGTCAAGATGATATAATTCTCGGTAAGTTCATTCTGTACTCATATCCAATCTATTTATTTTTGTGAAACACATGTTTCATGTCTTGTTTTATTTCTTATGTGGCAGGCATTGGTTATAATGGATTTCCAAGAGGGTGTTCTGATGACAAGTTACCATGGGCCAAGGTTGGTGGTGTTTAAGGCAGGAGTTGAGTTATTTTTCTTTTGCTATCATTTAAAATTTCTCATTGATTGATAAATCTATTTATATGTTTCAGAAATCTAGGACTGGGAATCCTTTAGAGACTAAGTACCCGTGAGTGTTTTCAAATCATATTTCACTCTTGTTTCAACCTTAGGGCTCATTTGGATTAGGCTTATTTTGAGCTTATGCAAAACAGCTTATGCAAATAAATAAGCTTTTATGTATTATTCATAAGTTTATAAATGTAGTTTATGAAAAAAACAGTTTATAAAGATACAATTTCCGTTAGTGAGAACTTATAAATTTACATAAAAGCTTATTTATTAGCATAAGCTGTTTTGCATAATCTCAAAATAAGTCTAGTCTAAACGTGCATGTTCTTGCTCAAGTCTTTTCATCAACCAGGATCACTCTGATAATGGTTTTTTTGTTCTTTCTATTTTAGTTATGTTTGTCATGCCGAAGTAAATGCTATTCTTAACACAAACCATGCCTCTGCTGCTGGACAAGTGAGTTCCTCTGTACCTCTCTAATTAACATATATTTAAGTGTCTTATTTCATTGGAAATATTGTAGCTTCTGGATATTATTTTCCTTTATACTTTATTTATGACGTTCTTTTTGTAACTTCCACATCTGGACAATGCTATTAGTTTTAGCACACATATAACATGCTACTGTTTATACCAGTTAGCACCTAGAAGAAATTTCTTATATATTTCTTAAATCAAGTTTTATTTTACCACTTGATACTAAGATATTCTTATTTTATATTTTAATCGATGCAGAGGCTGTATGTGACCATGTTTCCTTGCAATGAGTGCGCTAAGATCATAATCCAGGTTGGTGGTCTCGTTCAATTTGATGCATACTATAGTGATGTGTGTAACAAAGTAAAACCTTGATCCGAATAACAAAGAAATCCCTTAATCAGTGATAGAGAACATAGGGTATATATATACAGCTAAAAGTTAGGCTAAAGCACTAACTAACCTAACAGACTAAGTAAGCAAACTAACGCAAGATCAAGAAATAAATCATAGGGTTAGGCTAAACAATTAACTAAGCTAACCAATCAAACTAACTAACCCAAGGTAGAGTATACAACAAAATTATTTATCTAATACCCCCACAAGGTGGAGAGTGTATGTTAATAAATACTGGTTTGGAATTTGGAAAGGAGAGAATGAAAATGTCGAGGATCAAGAGGTTTTGTAAAAGTAGCCGCTAATTGATCTTTGCTTGAGATGTGCATTAGACAAAAGAGTATTGTTTGGAGTTTCTCGCGAACAATGTGACAACCGATTTCAATATGCTTGGTACGCTAGTGAAAAGTTGAATTTACAGCAATATGACAGGTGGATTTGCCGTCACAGTACAGAAAACCTGGAGTAATGGATGCAACCTGAAGATTTCCAAGTAAATAAGTCAGCCACTGTAACCCAGACTGGCAGTGAGATCACGGCATTTAGCTTCTGATGAGCAATGAGATACAATTGCCTGCTTCTTTGAACACCATGAAATGAGAGCCACCCAAGAAGATGCAGTATCCTGTGACAGATCTTAAGAGAAGTAGGGCAAGTAGCCCAATCGGAATCACCAAAAGCTTTGAGGTGAAAAGGAGATGAGGCAGGGAAAAATTATCCATGGCTAAGACTTTTCTTGAGATATCTTAAAATACCGATTGCAACATGATGAGGAGAATTAAGAGGGTTAGACATATGTTGATTGAGCTGCTGGACAACAAAGGATATGTCAGGTCTTGTGCTGGTGAGGAAAATGGGGACACCAGTGAGACGTGATAGGAAGTAGCATCATGGAAAGGGTCATCAGGAGAAGTAACAAGAACAGCTTCAGGATTTTCTCCTGGGTGAAGATAATATGATCTTATGTAAGAATTAAAGGATTCTGTTTCGGAGGGGGGTTGGGTATCTCAACTGGTTCGAGTTAAGGGATAAGGAGTTGGAGGTCCCGAGTTGACTAAGGAGAAAAAACTAATCTAACAACTAACTACTAACATTTGCCATTCAAAAAAACAAAGAGGATTCTGTTTTGGAAGATTGATTAACAGTGGGAATGGTGGAACCATCACTATCTTTTGGATCTGCCATGGAAGAAAAGAGATCAGAGAAAGAGAATATCGCAGGCTGATACCATATAACGGAGTAAAACCTTGATATGAATTACAAAGAAATCCCTTAATCATTGATAGAGCGCATAATAATGTATATATATACGACTAGGAAAGGGTTAGGCTAAAACACTAACTAACCCAATAATATATAAACAAACTAACCCAAGATATAAAAAAAAAAAGAAAAAAGAGGGCTACGCTAAACAACTAACTACGCTAACCAAGCAAACTAACTAACTAACCTAAGGTAAAGTATACAGCAGAATTATTTATCTAATACTGTGACTTCCTTACTCTGTCAATGAAAAACAATAAATCACTCAGCTGGTTTCGTATACAACTGCTACATTTTATCATTGTTCAAAACTATTGTAGGCTCTTATGTGGAAGGGAAACAAAATAAAGTTTGACTGTGATTTGTGATGTTAATTTTGTAAGTGATTTAAGCGACGGACTAATAGAAATTACAATAATTTATGAGCGTTTATCATCTGATAGATTCATGTTTAATCCTGTTCTGATTGATAATTTTTTTTTTTTTTGGATGTATTTGGCATTGCCACTACTTACATATGCATGTGGGGCTTCTTTAACTTGGTATTATTATTCATTCTTTAGAAGAGGTGCATCATATATTTTAATTCTTTCTTGCAGTCAGGAGTTTCTGAAGTCATTTATTTTGTGGAGAAGAAATTAGAAAATTCAGATGTTACATATACTGCCTCTCACAAGCTACTTTCATTGGCTGGTGTAAAGGTAGCACTCCTATCCATAGTTTTCTGTATGTGTATTTCACTTCATTCAGTTGGCTTAGGTATACCAAATTCTGATACCTATTCAATACTAATAACTTATCAATTTGCACGTTCCTTATATTTGTGTTTCATGTCTCTGCCCAATGTGTAGTAGCTCTTGAATATAACTTTGATGTAAATATTTTCCTTGGTTATGATTATGCAGGTCAGGAAACACCAACCACTGATGAGTGAAATTCATCTGAAATATGAGGATCATTAGATTAGAAACATGTATTCAGTGTTTGTTGTAACGGAAGATGATGGCTGTGACAATTCTGAATACTTCAAATAAATTTGATTTTCTCCTCGAGCAAAACAAGCAACAAAGATAACAGTCATGACACATTTTGGCCCTTCATTATGTTGTGTGCAATCCTACCATAAACCTAAATTAAACCCCCATCTAAGGTCTCCGCATTGGATCTATGCACATATGGTAGTAGGAGTTTGGAATACCTAATTTTTCTAGGATTCATATTCAAGAAAACTACCAAAACTATAAACATCTTAGAATTTACAATTCTCACATAATGAAGAGGAATTTACTTTGATATATGATGGCAGAGTAGAAACGGTCCTATGTGATTGTGAGAATACTTTCGACTATGAAATCCCTAGAGGAAAATTGCTCTTCTCCCTTCCAAAATTGCTCATTCCTTTAACTCAGCTAGAGTTAACTCCAGCTCGACATTTTTCAGCTAGAGTTAACTCCTCTCTTCCCTATGGACTGTCGTGCCCAAATAGGCTGTCATCCTCCATTTATCTGGAGCGCTTCTCTCCTTTGTGGAGATTTAAAAGGTATCCTAGGTAGCACTTTTGGAGCCTCTTTTGCCATCCATTTCAAAGCATACTCTATTCTCCTTTCCACTTTTGCTAGACAAGGTATTAACTTTATTTTGAGTCTCGTGCTCTTATAACTGTATGTTTTAATTTCTGTGTAGAATGAGCTTCTAAGTTTTCAAGGTTAAGATGACACATGTATTTGTTGGAATGCCATCTTTTGCATCCCCCATCTACACTTCATTGATCTTCCAATCCGATGATCAAATTTGACATTATTGAGATCACTTATAAAGCTATAATCGAAATGTGCATGCAACAATAACCAATTTAACCCATAACTGGATAGGTAAAAAGACTAAATTCTCTTCTCTTTGTTGTCAGGTGAGTGGAAGATATTTAAGGTGACAAACAGGTTCTAGATGTTGGTTTAGTTACATGGCCCTTCGTCACTATAATCTTTTTTAAGTGAATGAAGACTATCCACTTAAAAACTGTCCTTTGACTGAATTATCGTTTAGTGTTAAAAATAAAACGATCCTCTAAATCCTCAATCTATCTCTTTACAATTTCATTGTCATTTCTTAAGTTAGGACTCGTTCTTGATAGATATAGAACGGATTTTATGTGAGCAGCTAAAACCCGTATATATGTGAAATTGATCGTTAGTTGTAGAATTTTTTTTTCCAACTATTCACATGAATCCATTAGCCCCGTCATTTTTTTGTTGTTGATAAACTACATTGAGTCCTAATACATTATTTCACGAGTCAACGGAAAAAAAAACATTATTTCACGAGTCACTAAAATTGATTAGTTTCAACCTGCATGTGAGTATGACATGTCAATATATGCATTAAGGAACCTTACATAGTCGCATGCTTCTAAATAATTAATAGTGTTATTTGTCAAAAAACAAAATTAATAGTAAAATAAGTTTGATCAGCTAAATAATTTTGTATTTTTTTTAAGTACACGTATGTTTCGTTCTATCTGAAGAATGCCACACCATGTTTTGATGTATTATCTGTTTTGGGGTTGTTGAGCGAGCTCTCACAATTTTGTCTTTTATAAAAGAAGTCTCATTGTATTGAGGAGTGCGAATGTTGTATATAAATTATCTTTGGCCTCGATTTATAAGCAATGTTGGCCTTTAAGAGGAGAGAGTTCATGGGTCTGCTCTCTTGGTGAAGTCCCCAATGTTTCGTTCCAACCTCAAGTATGCCACACCACAATTGTTCTAGTGCACCTTTAAGTCTCAAATTGCTTGAAAATTGATGTCAATGGTAGTTTATATGCAACACCCATACTTATCAATCTAACAAGATATAATTTATAAAAATCAAAACCGAGAGCTTGTTCAACGACCTAAAACGAACAATTACTCAAAACTTGTTCAACGACCTAAAACGAACAATTACTCAAAACGTGATGTAGTGTACTTAAGGGGGAATGGAACAACCTCAAAATTCTTTTTCTTTTTATATTATAACTTATTACTTATCATTTCTTTCATATTGGTTTATTGTATTTTATTATATTTATTTATAGGGAAATGTTAACGAGTGCCTCCGAGACACTAGTTAAGACCTTTAAAATGTAACTTTTATTTGAAAATTATGTAATAAATACATTAGAAATTAAAATGTTTGATTTTTTGTGTGGAATAATTTCTTCTTTTAGAATGTTTAAGAAGTGCTCCGAGAACGGTCGTTAACAAGACCCTTATATATATATATATATATATATATATATATATATATATATATATATATATCACAAAGTAGGTTCTTGTGAAAAAAAGACGGTATGAAATTTGAAAACCAAATCCTCTTCTCTCCCAAATACGTCCACACGTTGGATTGCCATTATCTTATCCCTCAAATAAGAGGTCATCGTGTTCCTCTCCACTCAATCCTATCAGTATCACACCTTCTTCTTCCCACCAATCACACCAAAAACAAAACAAACAAAACACTCTCTTCATTTCATTTCATTTCACTAACCACACCACACTAATTTCTTCTCTCACCCTTCTTCTTCTTCTTCTTCCTCTATCATCGCCAACAATGGCATCTCTACAACACACCACAGCCTCACTCCACTCCAAACCCATCCCCAAAACCACATCAACCCTCACCCCAAAACCCATCCTCAACCTCATGCTCTCCCGCACCACCTTCACCTCCCCAAAACTCAAACGCTCCACCACCAAACCCCGCCGCACCGGCGGCGGCGCACTCAGCGCCACAATGTCCTCCCCAGCCGCCGCCAGCTACGCCACCGCATTAGCCGATTTAGCCAAAACCAACAACGCCCTCGACGCCACCACCGCTGACATCGAGAAAATCGAAGAACTCTTCACCGACCCCAAGGTGTTCGACTATTTCTCCAGCCCAATTATCGACAGCTCCACCAAAGGCAAACTCATCGCTGAATTCGCTACTTCCTCTAGCTTCCAACCACACACACAAAACTTCCTCAACCTCCTCGTTGAGGCCGACAGAATCGACATCATCCTCGACATCGTCAAAGAATTCGAACGTCATTACAATACTCTAACCGATACAGAGCTTGTTGTGGTGACTTCAGTGGTGAAATTGGAGTCTCAGCATTTGGCGCAGATTGCAAAACAGGTGCAGAAACTTACTGGGGCGAAGAATGTGAGGATTAAAACCGTTCTTGACCCGAGTTTAGTGGCGGGTTTTACTGTCAGGTATGGTAATTCTGGGTCTAAGTTTATTGATATGAGTGTTAAGAAGAAACTTGAGGAAATTGCTGCTCAACTTGATTTGGGTGATATCAAACTTGCTGTATGAGAATTCTTCAGGCTCTGTTTCAATTTGGTTTACTCAAATTGTAATTTTTTTTGGGTTATATAAGTATATTTATGTATGTATCAATGAATCCTCAACTGTGCACAATCTTCTTACAATAATATATTGGCTCCCCTGCTTTTTAAATTTTGGATTTTTTTCTTTTTTTGTACTTGAAATTCAATGTGTCCAATCTAACCGTTCACTTGTGGGTTCTAGTTTAAAGCCATTTCTGTATGGACCTAGCCCACCGAAATTGGCATGAATTGAACATTTGAAAATTTTAGTTTGTTTATTAGTAGTACTAGGAAGTAATCTCTGCCTTTATTTTTTCTTCTATAAACTGAAAACTATCCCTTAGTGAAGGTTAGATTAAGGCTTTGTTTGGCAATGCTGGATTTTTAGCTTATAGCTTGCATATATGGCAAAAACAGACTTGTTTGGTAACATTTTTTTTTTTTTATCCTCATGAGATTATAGTTTATTTTTACTACCTTATAACTTATTTGATAAGCTAATTCAATTAGCTTATTACTTAAAGCTTATAGCTCATAACTTTTTCTCTCAATTTTACTTTGTCATCTCTTATTTGAAAGAATTTTTTTTTTAATTAAACATATATATTTTCTGGGTCTTGCTAACCGGTGCCTTTGGGACACTCGTTAAGCATACCATAACTAGGATTTATTACCATAAAAGGTAACTTTTTTTACCATTATTATCAATTAATTACACAATTTTAATGCATTAACTACTATATAAATTCGTGTCCCTGGCCCCAGGCAATGGTTAGCATTTCCCATATTCTTTTTTATGTTATTTTGCATTTATATGTTAGTTCAGTCGTTAATTTTACAACACTACAGATTCAATTAACTAAGTTATCTGCCAATTCGCTATAACTGTGCTTCCGTTATAAGCTAATTTATTAGTTATTCGCCAAGCAAACTAAATGGATTTTCTTCTTTGAAATGGTATGAATTTAATATCTACTTGGTTGATTAAGTTAAACAATGTCAATCAATTTAGTCTGAATTTAATATCAATGTTGTAGAAGTTCTATATTTGTTTTGATCCATCAATATATCAATGGAGGAGTATTCATTATACTATGTAGGTTGTAAAAGTTTATTTTTTTTTGTTGCAAGGTTGTAAAAGTTCTAAATTAACATTTTCCACACACAAAAAAAAAAAGAAAAGAATTATTATTTTGCAAATTTAATGGAGTAAATTTCTGAAGCTTTACACTTTTCATGGGGTAAAGGCTTTGGTTTCTAGTATACACATTACTTTTTGTGTGTGGTTAAATGCAATACTTTTACTTAAGACTATGAGCGTCAACAAGTTTAAACACATCAGTAGCCAACTAAGTAAGTCATCAAATACACACTATAGGTCAACTTGCCATTTTTTTTTTGTTTTTTTTTTTCGAATGGCGTCAGCTTGCCATTAAGATCTTGTTTCTTTGTGCCTATACTTCTGTCTTACCATAAACCTCTAGTCATAGTAACTTTTGTACACTTTAAACAAATGCAGTTTAAACACTTGAGATCAATTGATGAATCATAAAAATCTTGGTATTATCAATTTTTCCGAGGGACAGACTGAATGAATTACAATTGAAGGGTGTAACAGGAAAAAAAGTTCAAACATTCAATGGCAATGAGTTGCAATTCTTGCGAACAACATGGAATACAATACGCTCATAAAATTTACATGAAAGTAAAATATACTGGTTGAGATATATAATCAATTAAAATTTCCGATTTTCCACTTCGAAAGATATATAATCTTTCAACTGCAGAAAAATGTTATATTGTCTCTATTCATGTGCTATATTGGTTGAGATTTGTCAAGAATTGATTTGGAGTAAATTGATTATGTAAAATTTATTCTAACTAAAAATGGACTGCAGGTAAAGTGGTTTGTTTTTTGATACATTCATGTAAAAATGAGTTGAATTATAAATATTTATGTTAGAATCAATTCTAGAATAATTTTTTTTTAAATAGCAGCTTCAAATAGAATTGCTTTTTGTCTTCAAAATTGATTTAAAAAAGCCAAACATAAAACAACAAACACGAACACCGTATACTTGAAAAACAATTCTAATACATCTAAACTTAAAACCAAACACCGTATAATTAGTCTATGTTTGGTTTCAGGTACGTAAACAACAAACACGTGTTCATGGCCATCAACCTAAAACCAAACACCCTATACTCAGTATATGCTTGGTTTCGGGTTCATAAACAACAAACACGAGTTCATGGTCATCAACCATGATTTTACTCAGATCTAAACCTTGAAGCTTATGTGTACTTTTCTTTCACAGTAGATTAATGTGCTGTGACCTTTTTCTCATGCCAAAATTTACGACTCAATAAATGTTGGAAATTCAAGAAAATATTGGCATATGGATCAATTTTACACCGTTGTTCTGTGAAAGCTACATGTTATATTATCAAAAAGACCAAACCAGAACCATGACCGTTCTAATAAGCAGTAATACCCTCCAAAATATTATAATGTACCATGGCCTCAACATAATCACGAATAAAAACAAGCTCATCAAAACAAGATAAACACTAGGCAACTAATCTTTAGATTGACAAGCATCAAAAGAATCTATTAGGTGTTTGCAGACAATGAAAGGAAACAACAAAGGTACTTGCTCTAACATGAAGAGTAGCAAACTATTAATAATATTAAAATCATCTTAGAAAGAACTCAAAGTAGAAGTTTAACTTGAGTACACACAATGTAGTTCTCTGCAAAATAAGCTAAACTTAATTTAAAGAAGCTAGCATCAAGAGCTTATAGCTTAACTTTCAGTTTGTTCCCTCAGCCTCCTGATGGTGCTCCGAACAGTCACAGCACTTGCAGTGCTGTCAAAACAACGAGAGCATAGTCATGAGGCTGCCATTCAGAATAGAAAAATAAAACACTGAGAAAAGGAACAAGAAAATTTACTTCAAAGTGTAAGCTCCGCCTGCTTTCACTTTACCGCAATCCTTGCATCCCCATATTCCTACTGCCTTTCTCTTCACAGCATACTGCAACAAGTAATTGATCATCAGAACTCAACATTTTGAAAAAGCTAGATTAAACCTAATAAACTAAATGATTTGAAATTTGATAGATGATATACAATATTACATAACGCCTACCTTTCCACAAAATTCACAGAAAAATTTACTGTGCTGACTGACTTCCATCTTCTTAATCTGCTTACGCAAACTAGCACCATAACGGGTACCTAATATCATACAATAAAATAAACAAATTAAATTATCAGAAATCAACAAACTTCTCCTTGAAGAGTTACAAATAAAAAAAAAAGGAATAGTGCTCTACAAATACAAATACAGTTCATGAATTGGGTAACAGTTCAGGAACATCAATTTTACCCCAAAATATTAAACCACCTAGGGCCTGTTTGGATTGGCTTATGAAGAATATCTTATGCAAATAAACAAGCTTTTATGTTAATTTAGAAGTTCTCACTGATGAGAACAGTAACTTCATAAGCTGTTTTCATAGGATTAATTATGTAGATCTTAACAACAATACATACATAGATCAGTAATCATTATTCTATCATAAACTAAACCATATTTACAACATAGAAGAACATAACAGCAGCAAGCAAATGACAGTAACGAAAACACACAGAAATTGTCAGATTTCAGACATACCGTATTTGCCAACGATGCCAGCCTTCTTTGTTCTTTTCGTCTGCAAAAAATAAAGTACAGATTCAACATAAAACGAATATTTTCGATGTTCAACAAAGAATTTAAAATTGAAAGAAATGTTTAGAATTGGATGATGGAAAAGGAGAGAAAGAGTACCATTTTTACAGAGATCGAAGAAGAATGGAACAAGCAGAGAAACCCTAATTCTCTATCTCTATCTCGCCTTTTATAGAGATCCGGGTTGGGTGAATGGGTGGGTAGCTGGTGGGTCGGGTACAATCCGATTAATTTCCTTTATTTTTCCTTCTAAACAGAAAACTATCCCTTAGTAAATGTTAGATAGGTTCAGTTTGACAATGCCAGATTCTGAGCTTATAGTTTATAAGCTCTTGTAACAAAAAAAGACTAGTTTGATAACATTTTTTCTCATTAGATTATTTTGATAAGCTAACTCAGTTAATTAGCTTATTACGTAAAGCTTATAGTTTATAATTTTTTCTCTCCTTTTTATCTTGTCATCATATTTGCAAAAAATTTAATATTTAATTAGTCATTTCTTTTTTATCTCATCTAATAGCTATAAGCTAATTCAACCATTAATTTTACAAAACACTTCAAAATTCAATTAACCAACACATATGTTATAAGCTAGCTTATAAACTACTAGCTTATAAGTTAATTTACTGGCTATACGCTACCTTCTTTTTTTTTTTGCCAAACAGAGCTAAATTGACTTTTTTTCCCCTTAAAAATGGCAAGAGTTGGGTAATTTATTCTATGGGATTTGCAAAAATTAAGTTAGACAATGTCAATCAATTTAGTCTGAATTTAATACCAATGTTGTAGAAGTTCTATATTAGTTTTGATCCATCAATATATCAATGGAGTATTCATGAGTACTATGTAGGTTTCTAAATTAACATTTTCCACCAAAAAAAAAAGAACATAATTATTTATTTTGCAAATTTAATGGAGTACTTATGTACACTTTAAACAAATACAGTTTAAACAGTTAAGATCAATTGATGAATCATAAAAATCTTGGTATTACCAATTTTTTTGAGGAACAGACTGAATGAATTACAATTGAAGGGCGTAGAAGAATGATCTTAATGTCATCCTTTAAAATGAATACAAAACAAAACTTGTGCTTAATATGTACATATTTAAAACTAACAAACATAGCAAAGGATAATCAGTGACTTCTTTAATTTTGCATAGAACTTGTCTGAATTAATGTTAGCAGAGAGCTAGTACTGTTGTCAATCAAGTCTTTATGATCATAAAATATTAGGTTTATTTCGTTTTTTACTTTTAATTTCATCCACCTTAAAACATTCAAAAACTGAACATTGCATATTCCCTTCCATCTTGAGAGAACTTGTGCATTGTAAACACCATAATAAAACCTTTATTGCAATGGGAAGAAAAAGAAATACATAACTTTTAATAATTGGTGGCAAAATGTATTATTATGAAACTAAAACCTCACTAATGTGGATAGTTAAGTGCAATAGGTATCCCAACAACATAGTTCTTCCCATTAGTCCAAATTAACTTTCCAAAGACATAATCAAACTTATCCTTATTTGGCGGCTGGAAGGTTAATGTAACTTTGAACTCCTTCTTTTCACCCTTTTGATTAAAGCTCAGTGTCTTAGGCTCAACAGAAATTATAAATTTCGGGGGAGCTTGGATTTGCGCTGTATATGTGCTTCGAGACCCCACGTTGGTGAGAGTACGAGTAATATTTATAGATTGTCCGACTTTAAAGTCTAGAATTGTGATTGCTGGATAGTTGAAATCTTTCAAATTGAAGGATTTTGGACAAGTGTAGGGCTTGCCATAGAACAACTTAAGCATGGAACTGTTGTAGCCACGAGCGCACAAAAAGTTCATATAGTCAGTAATATTTAGGTCATATACAAGTCCAGGGTCGACCGCACGATTAGGTTGAATGTGTCCTGCTCCGTAGTCAAATGGAGTTGCCTTTTCCTTAAATGAATCCAAAATAGGCCCCCCAGTGTTGTCTTCTGTTGTTGCTGCAAAATAATTTAGGCTGTGTTAAACTCAACGTTTTTGGACTTTGAAGATAAAAATACTCTCAAGGATAAGCGAAGTCAAAATTAAGTTATGTCGAACATAACATTGTCATAGAATGCATATACACTTGTAAAGAAAGTGCAAGAAAATGCAAAAAGCGATCTCATCAGTGTGCGAAATTCTACTTTACCGGATGTCATGATTGCTGACTTGATAGCAGCAGGACTCCAATCAGGATGAAGAGATTTTACTAGCCCAACAAGACCAGCAACATGAGGACATGACATTGAAGTTCCTGACATAATATTGAAAAGAGTTCTACGTTTATCATATTCTTGTTCCGAGGGAGATATATTTTCACTATAAGCAGCGATTATGTCGACTCCCGGTGCGGTGATGTCGGGCTAGAACATCAAAAAACAAAAATCATAAATGCAAGATCATAATAAGATTGAGTTAATATATATATATATATATATATATATATATATATATATATATATATATATATATATATATATATATATATATGATCAACTAAAATGGGATAGTCAAATTCAAAACAGAAGACTAAACCTTGAGGATTGTTGGCTCAACAAGATTTGGCCCTCTTGCTGAAAATGAAGCTATAAAAGGAGCTGGCTTTGTAGCCAACTGTGTTGTCACTTTAGAAATGTAAGCCACAGGAGACCTACATGATATATGGATGAATAATATAAAATGCTATGAATAATCAAAACCATGAAACCAAAGGTTTTGGATTGAATGTCGTCGAAACCTCGTGCAGTCATGATATCAAGGGATGTTTGGATCAATATAGGACGATAAGTATTTTAAGCGAGCCTAAATTATGGACCGTCCAATCTTGATCCAATAGCTATTGATGTCATGACTACATGATTGCATTGAACTCTGACCAAAAATAATCCAAATCCGAAATCAAAACGAGGTAGAATTCATCAAAGCTTGAAACATAATTAACAAAATTACTTGGTGTGGTTGATGTAATTAAAAATATAACTGCCATCTATAAAGTTAACATATGAAGATTGAAGCACGTGAGGGTCAGCTTGAATTCCACTCCCTGAATCCTTATCTGAATTAGCCAAAATAATTCCAACAGCACCTACACGAGCAGCTTCCACACCCTTATGAGTTCTACAAAGAAAGTGACAATCATCTGGAACTACAAGACAAACCAATATTTTCCCCTTAGCCTTTTGTGGATCAAGAGTTCCAGCCGTGCAATTGAGGCTACACATGATTAAGTATATATTAATTAGAAAAAAAAATTCCACTAGATAAAAATTACTTGAGAGGGTCAATTCAGTAAAAAAAACAAAAGAGCATTCTTACGCGTCTTTAGAAGATGCATTATCATATTTGGCGTCAGCACCACTTATCAATGGATACAACTTATGAGGTAGCAATTCCAACTCTGAAAGGCTAGCACCCTAACAATGAAGTTATTAAACATGACCTCTTCAGTCAAATAAAATGGTATACTTTAACTGTAAACAGTAAGGAAAATAATAATGAAAATATAATGTGATTTAACATTTTATATATAATAAGATATGACAATTAATATACCTTGAGTGTTTTGTTGTCACCAAGGGTAACAAAGCTAGTGAACTCTCTATCAATTGTACTTGCAGCAACTGTGAACACCCATGGTTCCAAGTTACCTACAGAGCTAAGATAAGGTCCATAGTTTGTAGCAGCACTCACTACAGTGATACCATTGGCAGCTGCATGAAAGGATCCTATAGAACTACCAGTTTCGTAATATTCCACTTGGTAACTTCCTAAAGACACCGAAAGCACATCAACACCATCACTTATGGAAGCTTCAAAAGCAGCCAAAATGTCTGCATCAAAACATCCACTATCGGAGGTCCAACAAACCTTATAGGCTACAACTCGTGCTTTTGGTGATCCACCACTTATTGTTCCATTGCCATAGCCAAATACACTTGCATTAGCAACAAAATTTCCTCCGGCAGTTGATAAAGTATGTGTACCATGACCATCAATGCCACGTGCACTGTTAAATGATACATTGTGGAGACCTTTACCACCACTTGGACTTGCTAAAAATCCTTTGTAAAAATATCTTGCCCCAATAAGCTTTCTGTAGTTATACAGTAAAAGTCAAAATATTAGTGATATGGATTGATAAAAATAATATCAAACACATTTTAAAACTATATATTTTAGGAGAAATTCTTGTGTAGGAACGAACCTAACTATCATTCTTACAAATAACAAATTAAAACATGACACATCATTTTTTTTTCTCTTTTAACTATGATTGGTGGTGAAGAATACTAACCGCAAATAATGGTTGAGAGAGAGGAGGAGCAGTTATTTTTCATTTCTTAAATTATTTCCAAATTATTTTAAAATAAAACAATGATGTATCATGTTTTAATTTGTTGTTTGTAAAAATGATATGTTAGGTTTGTTCCTACACAAGAATTTTTCATATTTTAGTATTATTTTTTGTTTGTAAGGTGATTACTTCCCACCGCTCATAAACATAACATTTTAAAAGTGATTATTTAACATGACCCGTTACTATATGAAGTGTGACATAAGTGGTCCAACAAATTTTGGAATAAATTTTTGCTATTTTAGGAATATGGATTGACTCTAATTCAACTCTTTAAAATCAAATTTTAAGACAACGACTACTAACTATTTTCCATTTATATAAACACATTTTTAAATCATATCTTATCTAATGCGACAAGTTTTCAACAATGTATATATCATGCATAGGTGAAAATAAAAGTATCATTTTTATTTTAATAAAAAAAGATGAATATGAACTTCTGTTGAAGCTTAAACTTAGTTAAGAGTCACTTCCAGTTCACCAAACATAAAATACAACGCAGCACTATATTACTATAGGGTCCTTAAATTTAAGTCATAACATATATGCTTATAAATAAAGAAGTTATGCATGATGTCTAGCCATTCTAGGAACATAAATCCTTGTTGCATAATACAATAAAACAAATCTATTTATGCATGGTAATAACATGTATATCACTGGAAAAGAAAATAAAAGAAGAGAACATGTATATCAAAACAAGTCTTTATATCGAGGATGTTGACTGGCGTTCGTAGTGGGGTTGATATGGGTGTTGGTTTGATGATAATACTCGTAGGGTAGTGGAAGATGGTACCAGTACTTGCTTTTGAACTGATAACTGGATGGGAGGCATTCCATTAAGGGTCAGGTTTCCATGACTTTTTGACTTGTCCGCGAATGGGGGGAGTACAGTGGAGAAGATGGTGAGTTTGGGATGGGAGGAGGGTGGGGGGTGGAGCGTGGGTGTGGAGACGTCGATTGTTGGCGCGGGAGGAGGAGGAAGTGAGAGAATACATTGAGCAACGTCTGGCCTCTTGTTTGGCAATGGCTACAGATTTCTTCAGTCAACTCGTGTGCTCCGTGACCATTTTCTTCATTTTTGTCACATGGCGGGCATGCCGCGATCATCACATTCATTCTTTAAGGTTATTTGGATGGCTTGCGTTTGGACTATTTGAAAGGAAATGAACAACAACGTATTCAACAACAACACCTCCGACCCTTTCATCATTTTGGACAAAGTAAAGTTGTAGTCTTTTTTTGTGGCTAAAGGCTCACTTGCCATCTTTTGTTTTTGCATATTATGATTGGTGGCAACACCCTCTCTTATGCATGGGGGTCGTAGTTTAACGATTTCATCTCTTTTTTCTTGTATTTTGGCGGTGCTTGCCTATTCGGCACCAATGACTTTGTAACTGTTTTGTGGTGTTTCTCTCGTAACACGTCTTGTGCGCGATGATTCACCTTTGAGTTAATAATATATCTCATTTTGTCTTGTTCAAAAAATAAAAACGAGTCTTTATATAACTACTGATTAGTGATTTTTTTTAATGTAATAATGATATGATGACCTTTTCCATATAGTAAATGAGATAATTTGTAGGTTGTAGCAAGCTAGAGTAAATTACCTGTTACAGTAAAATTTATCTTGATTCTGTTTATCAACTTGACAAATTCCACGCCATTTTTTTGGGATTGGTCCCATCCCTTCATCACTAAAACTCTTGGATTCAGGCCAAACACCTAACATAAGTACTCTAACATATCAATAATAAAAAGTGGGTGGGAATTGAACATACAAATTTATTAAAGAGTTAAATATAAGATCTCGAATTATATGATCTTTTTCTTGTCTCTTTTAAATGACTCTATTTGTATCGATTTCCCTTATTTGAGCGGTGTGTTTTTACTTCTATCTTAGTGCATGTGTTTATTTGATTCAGTTGGAAGATTATATTTGAGCAAGTGTAAATCCAATCAATGACTTTGACGTCGTCAACGTTGTAAATCCGAATACATGAGTATTTGAGAGACTTAAATATAATCATATTTATAGGGATATATGTACTTTGTTGTTTTATGTTTTTAACATGGATGTTGTAAGTTTGTTTGCAGATTCTTCGTTTGTATTTTTAACTACTTTGAATTTGTATTGTATTAATGTACTATATCAATTTGAATGAATGAATATATGTCGTTTATTTTTATAAAAAAAACGTAACAGATTTCTCTCTCATATTATAATCATATTTATAGGGATATGTACTATGTTGTTTTATGTTTTTAACATGGATGTTGTAAGTTTGTTTGCAGATTTGACAAAAAAATAACACTTTTTTTACAAATTTATTACACTAACCAACTTTTCCTTTTTTTTGGACTACAATGATATTTTTTTTTTGTTTTTTTTTTTTGTTTACAAATTGTATATTTGAACGAGTAGTCTTCATGGGAGACCTGCGGTGCACATCAATTTTTTTTTTTTTTTTACTACCATGATATTATAATTTTTTTACAAATTATAAATGTCAATGAGTAATCTTTATCGAAAAACCTGTGTGGCACATTGTATTTTTTTATACACATGAAATAGAAATCAAATCTCTAACTACATGCTTAAATGGTCTAAGCTCCTTATGACTTGAACCAATCTATTATAGGTTACGTTAATCTACATTTAACTTTTTTAATATCGGTATATACTTTTTTGGAGGGTCTTACGATAAGAGTCCGAAGAAGTATTTTTTTTCTCAAAATATATTTCAATCCCTTCTATTTTTCTAAATTTAATAGGTTCAAATTTTTTTTTTTGTCAAAAGAATTTAAAATTGAAACATTAAGCAAAAGTTATATAAAGGTCCTTCAAAAACGAAAAGAAAAAGAAATTATATAGTATTATGACTTTTTAAAAAAAAGTCACAGTATTATGAGGTACTAAAAATATAGAAAAAAAATCGTTTAGTTCAATAAATGTAGTCAACTAGTCAAAAAATATAGTCAATAGTCTACTATACTATAAAGGGTGATCAATGAAAAACTTAAAAGGCAAAAAGAAAGGAGTTTCGTAAAACTTAAAAGGAAAAAAAGAAAGGAAAATGTTAAAGAACCAAATACAAATACAGTTAAATTTTCTTAAAATCTGTGGAATCAGTTTAGTATTGTAAAAAAAAAAATGCTTGTTCAATGTACAAATTTGTGTACTAATTTTTTTTTCTTAACAAGTGCCTCAAAACATCAATGGTAGTCATGAATCATGACGCAAAAGAAAATTTATCAAGGTTTTTTTGTTTTTTGAGGGAAAATTTATCAAGGTTGATGACTTGTCAAAAATAAAATAAAATGAAGAAAGCTTGATTTTTCAGCAATGCTATATCACACGAGATGAAAACCACAACACAGTACAATTCAGCCATAGTTTTAAAACTCGGTTCGGTCATCGATTTGGCAGAGGTAGAGGTACTGAATCGATGGTCGAACCATCGTGTTATTGGTTGAACCGCATGATAAAATCAGATTAAATCGGATGACTCGGTCAGATAATCCGATGTTTAGATTAAATTTGTATAGGTATTTAATCATATTGAACTGGTGACTCGATTACTCCAAAATCTATAATAATAACATATATGAAATAAAAATAAATATCCAACAAACATAATTTCATAGACTAATTATTCATGTGTGAAAAAAAAAGTAATTATTCATGAGCTTTAAATAAAATATTTGAACTTTATAATTATATTTTTTTAGGGAGGCTTTATAATTATATATGTCGATGTTTTTGTCCGTTAATATTGTGAGTTATTTTTATAAAAAAAATAAAAAATTGATAGGTATTTGCTCTGTAAATTATTAAACATTAATTGTGAGGTATTTTTATCAACTAAAAAAGAATAACTGATGGATGTTTGCTTTGTACGGTATTCAATATTTCGACAATTATGATTTTATCCAAATATTTGTTTAATATATTCTTATTAAAAGCATATCAAATACAAAAAGAACAAGTGCTTTAGTAGTTAGGAAGTTGATTCTTAAAGGGAGGGTCAATGGTTCAACTCTCATTTGTACTATTTTTTGTAACATAAATTAATTAAAAGAGAAGAACATGTTCGACCTATAACTCGGTCGAGTTACTGAGTTTGACCGGTGTTCCCGGTTCGACCGATTCGACCGGCCAGTTCGTGGCCGAGTCGAGTTTCAAAACTATGAATTCAGCTCAAAAAAAAAAAGTACAATTCAGCTATAAATATTTTTATTTTAATAAATAAAAAAAAACATAAAATAGGGTATTTGGTGGAAAACACGGCAGAGATAGTGTTAATTCTTGTTATTCGCTGATTAGGTATTCGTAGCATAAGGCATTTCCCTTGATTTTTTGCTAGCCAGTTTTTTCTTCCTAACCTCAATTCAAATCTAAGTTTTTTTGGTCTTTGAAAGTTGTTTTTATGTCATAAAATAAATCTGACCACCATAAATAGCTAGTAAAGATCCTTTCTATTTGCTCAAAATGGATGAAAGATATCATTTAGAGTGATAGATAAATACATTAAACAGATAGTTGATTTTACAACTAAGTGAGTTTCATTATCATTAATTATTTTATACATTTTTTTTAAACTTCTTTATGTCTTTATCTCTTCAAATGAAAAAAAAGGAAGATGATTCAAAAAAGAGAGGATCCTAAATAAAAAATAGCAATTTTAGTTTTAGAGGAAATAAATTCAAAGAAAATCAATTTACAATGACTTAAATCAAAATTCCCTCATTCAGCTGATTGAGTTGATTTTTTCCCCCAAAATAATTTACTTTATAGTTTATTATAGTATACTCTTCTAAAAAATAGTCACGTTATACTAAACCTTTTTATCTTGTAACCAAAAAAAAAACTTTTTATCCTTTTATAGTTAATCAAAATGATCGTATTTTTTATTTTTTTGGATAAGCATGGTATTTATTTTAAAATTATATGAAAACATGATGGATCAATTCCAAATCAAAATCACATGCAACAACATAAAGAAATGATTCATCATTCATTACCAGTGTCTATATTTCCAATGATGGTGTCTTCACCAAATGATCTCTTCCATATTGAATCCTTTGGAATTCCACCATTGCTCTCCAACTGAAGGAAATTCCATGAGTGCGTCGTTTGAAGTTTATGTTTTTTGTTCAAGAAAATTGATATTACATTAGGATTCTCTGCATTTACCAATTGGGTAGCATCAATTAAAAAGAAAAGCATTAAAATAAATATGGAATCAATGCATGATGATAATTACATACTTGCTATCTTCGCTGCTTCATCTTCATCAAGTATTGCAGCAAAGCCATTAATATTTTTATTGTAAGAATAAAATATTGCTTCTTTGGCCTTCTCAGTGCTGTGTAAGAAAAAATAAATTAAATCTAATCAATATTCATTTTGATTTTGTCACATGAGAATTACATAGTGAGGGTTTAGTTGTATAGTACCATACCTTCCAAGGTAAGATCCAAGTAAATCATAGTGAGAATTTGTGGCAGATTCAATATCAAATGATGAAGGATTTGGACCATGAGAATGTGATCCCAAGTATACAATATAAGACTAGAAAGAAAAAACAAATACATTTAGAAAATTAATTGAATAATGAAATATATGATGCTTGAGACAAAGCTTGCCTGTTTGATTGCTATGGTAGGTTCTGTCCAAAGAACACAAATAAGAAGTGACACTAACACATGATGAATGGAGGATGGCATTGTTATGAATGAAAGTTGTCTTGAAAAACAAATTTCGGATATGTGCAAAGGGTCTATGCTTCTCCTGCTTAATTATATAAATCCCCGTGTGAATCAGGCTTTTCTAATTAAGGCAATTAATGTAAGGAAATTCATTTAACCTTTTTTGAGACACTATTTTTGTTAAATCAAATAATGTTAATAAAAATGGTTATTTTAAAGGTACGACATCATGCAAAATTATGGATATAATTCAAAATAAAGGTAAGAAATGGGTACAAAATTAAAAAATCCGGTTTAAAGTTGGGTCAACAAATATTTTAGCATTGATTTAAGATTCGATGAATTAAATAAAGGATTCAAATGCTTGACCATATTTTGAGCGAGCATCTCAAATAACATACCTTCAATTTCTATACCATTGACTAAGGTAGGTAGCCCACTTAGTATCCTCAACAAAGAAATCTCCTTCAAGTTTCCTCAGCTGGAATTCACTTCCCTGAAATTCAAGATGAATGAGGTAGATGTTATTTATGTTGCCATGATGCTATCACTATATATCATCGTTGAAAAAAATTCCAGCATTGAATCTTTGTGGAACTGTAAATAACTGTCAAAATATCCATCGTTCAACTCCAGAAATTTGTCTACCATATTCTCGTAGTCGGCTGCCTCTTCAAGCATCTGTAAATGTTTAGCATCATTAGTTGTTGGCTTGGGCTCTTGGAGAATTGGATCTAGGATGTCTAACACCTCTTTAGAACTAGTCTAATGTGTTGTTTGCACATTCTTAGTAGGTGCATTAGGGGACAAGAACTTTATATTGTTCACGCAATTAGTTTCTATATCATGGCTGACTTAAGGAAGCATCTTATAAAGTTGTTTTAGCACCTTAGGTAAATGTATTTCTCCCTTTACATTACACTTGTTTGTCTTCTTTGTCCTCTGTTTCTATTCTTAAATCTCAAGGTGAAACATTATCTAACCCTGAGTGAAGGCAAGCAATGTTTGATGAGATGTGTGCTCTCCAAAGTAGTGGTACTTGAGAATTGGTTCCTATCCCTTATGAAAAATCTTTGGTAGGTTGCCGGTTGATCTATACGGTGAAGGTTGGTCCAGATGGTAAAATTGATCGTTTCAAACTCGGTTGGTTGCCAAAGGATGCACTCAGATTTTTGGGTTGGATTATAGTGACACTTTATCACTTATTGCTAAGATGGCATCAATTAGACTCCTTCTCAGCATTGCAGCCATTCAACATTGACCTCTCCATAAGCTTGACATCGAAAATGCATTTTTACATGGTGATCTTGAAGAGGAAGTGTATATGGAGCACCCACCCGAGTTTGTTTCTCAGGGGGAGTCATCTAATATGAGTTGTCGGCTACACAAATCCATTTATGATCTTAAGCAATCTCCTAGAGCTTGGTTTAACAGATTCAGTACAATAGTGCAACAATTTGGTATGGTTTGTAGTGAAGCTTACCATTTTGTTTTTTTTATCATCAATCAACCCAATGATGCAATTATCTTATTGTTTATGTAGTTGATATTGTCATAACTGGTAGTGATGGGCAGGGAATTCACCCGTTGAAACAACATCTATCTACTCAATTTTAGACAAAAGACCTTGGTAAACTCACAATGAATATATGCTTTGAATATTCTTGAATAATCATGTCTTTTGAACGTCAAGTCAGTTGATACTCCTATGGATCCTAATGTCAAACTTCTACACAATCAAGGGAGCCATTATCTGATTCAGAGAGGTATAAGAGATTGGTTGAAAAATTGAATTACCTTACAATCATTCGTCCGTACTTTTCGTTTGCATTTGGTGTGGTAAGCCAATTCTTAAATTCTCCCTGCCAAAAACTCATGGATGTTGTTATCCGTAGGGGTGTAATGGTTCAGTTTGGAGCGATTTTTATTAAAAAAATGTCCGAACCAATGAAATCTTCATCCGTTCGGTTTGGTTTTTACTATTTTTCAAAAAAGAAATCGAACATAACTAGTTGGTTTGAATCGGTTCGGTTGATCAATTTGCTTGAAAATACAATTTAAAAAAAATTCATATTTTCACAAATTTGAATTTCATGTATACAACATACTCAAATATCTCATAGAACTTTGTTTTCCATATTCCCTGTTTTTCAAACTACTTTGTATAATTAACATGAAAAAACTAACATGAGATGGACGATCCCATCGACGGTGAGGAACGATAGATTAGTTGTGACTGGCGTCTAATGTTCTTTTATAGTAGAAACGAAATAGAGTGTGAGGGATGAGATGAGATGATGATGGGAGAAAGTGATTGAATTAAGGAGTATTATATGTTGAACTGTGAGGGATGAGATGAGATGATGATGAGAGAAAGTGATTGAATTAAGGAGTATTATATGTTGAACTTTAATTTTGAGCTTAATCATAAGTGTGTGTGTGTGTATGTGTTACTAAAATGGGGAGTGAGTTTAACATCGGTTCAGATTATCGGTTCTTTAGATCTCAAAATTAAAATCCGAGAACCGAACCAAACTATAACGGTTTTGGTTGGTTCGGTTTTGTTTTCATCCGAACCAAACAAGGTCGGATATTTTTTCGGTTTGATCGGTTTTGTCCAAACCACTTACACTCCTAGTTATCCAGATTGTGAAATACATCAAAGGTTCTTTAGAAAAAGGTCTCATTAATAAAGATAGAGGACATACTCAAAGGTAGTTGAGTACCCAGATGTTAATTGAACAGACTCACCTAGTTATAGACGATCCATTTATGGGTATTATTGAGGAAAAATGTTGATATTTTAAATAAATAGTAAATAATTATATTTACAAGATGAATATAATCTAGCTACCTCCATTAAAGAAACATATTTACGTGGAAATCGTAATTGTATATCCATTGAATTCTCAGTTATTTTTTGAATAATACGATTTCCATTGAATTCAATGAATAATAAGTTTGTTTTTTGACTAAAAATAATACGATTTCTCTAGTATACGATATAGGGAAAAGTTAAATCACTACCTTTTATTGCGATTTCTTTAATTTTTTTTTTTTATTAACACGATTTCTTACCTTATTTTTTAAACATAATTGTTCCTCAAAAAAATGAGGAATGAATATTACCACAATAGTTGACTCCATTACAAACTCATAATGACTGTTCACATGAGATTTTGAGTCGATAACGATCACTTAACTCAGTTATATAAGTGAGGGAATACACATACCCTGTGTATATTCTTGAGATTTTATTTTGCATAACAAACATCATTCATGAGAGAAACAATGTCTTCATCCATTTGTCATGTGTTAATGTCACTTCTTCTTTTTGTTTTGCTGCATGAACCTACCCTTGCAATTAAACAGGCAAGCTTTGTCTCAAGTTTTCATTATTCATTAATTCCCCCTAGTCTTTTGTGTTCTTTACGTTAAAAATTGTTACAAATTTCTTTGTCATTGTAGACAACTTATGATATTATATTTCCTTAAAAGAAAATGATATTATCAAGAGTAATGATATTCAGACACCTTTTATCCCTACATTTGCGATACCTAATCAACCATGTTTAAAAACGTGGTTAACTCAATTGAATTAGCCATATATTTTGCATGTGGTTAACTAGATATCACACTTGTATTGTATAGAAAATTGAATGTCCATGAAACATTTTTGTAATATACTAAATCTCATTATGATCATAGCGTGTTCAATTAACTTATTTACTTTTCATATTTGAATGTTTAATTATTTGGTCTAATAATCATTCAAGTATTTTTTTTTTTGTTAGTCCTATATTGTATACTTAGGATCACATTCTTTTGGTCCAAATCCTTCATCATTTGATATTGAATCTGCCACAAACTCTCACTACGATATTCTTGGATCTTACGTTGGAAGGTATAAAATTCATTCTCCAAAATGCATAAAATTATGTGGTCAATTAAATTATGAAATAACGATATTTTTTGTTGTTGTTGTTGTTACACAGCACCGAGAAGGCCAAAGAAGCAATATTTTACTCTTATAATAGATATATTAATGGATTTGCTGCAATACTTGATGAAGATGAAGCAGCAAAGCTTGCAAGTATGTAGCTATGTTAATTCATGCATTCTTATCTTGCATTTTTTAAAATACATATTTCTTGCAAATTTAATTTTCTAATTGGTGCTATATGGTTTTTTGGTGTGCAGAACATCCGAGTGTAGTATCAATTTTCTTAAATAAAAAATATGAACTACACACAACTCGATCATGGGATTTTCTTGGGTTAGAGAGAGGCGGTGAAATTCATAATGGCTCACTATGGAAGAGATCATTGGGTGAAGACATTATTATTGGAAATTTGGACTCGGGTAATAAAAGATTAATTAATATTTAATTTCTTTGTGTATTTCTTGTAAAGATTTTTGTTTTATTGAAGAAAAGCCTATCAACCCTCATTTTATTGATGTTGTAACTTATGATAGGTGTTTGGCCAGAATCCAAGAGTTTTAGTGATGAAGGATTTGGGCCAATCCCAAAAAAATGGCGTGGAATTTGTCAAGTCATTAAAGGCAATCCAGATAACTTTCACTGCAACAGGTCTTCTACTCTCGATAATTCCACCTAACTTCCACATCTGCTAATTAATTTAAGAGTTTAATTAGAATACTTTGACGGTGTAAAATTATTTTACACCGTCAATCAATTAAAATCATTCTTTAAGACACATCAACCTAAGTTAAAAAAAAAAGAAAGAATCAAGGAAAAAGATGGACGAATAATTACCATCACTACATGTTTATGTTTTTTTTTTCTTTTCTGTAATTTTCTTGGACCATTGTTAAAATAATAGATAGGGATCATTTTATAAGTGTGTGAGAGCATGAAAGAAATAATCTTGATTGAGAAGTTTCTGACTTGATGTTGTCATTTTGTGCTACAACCTTATGTTTTTCCCGGTTATTTCTTTATGGTGACCAAACTCGATTTTTCAATGAAGAGATTCAAATTGATCTAAAGCATTCTAAGACCGGAAGTGTTACCATGATAAATGTGAAGAGAATATTGAAATGTATCATTTAACCATTATAAAACTAGGCATGAACGGTGAAAGGTGGAAGTGGTTATGAAAGATCAAAAAGAGATTAAATAAAAAAAGTAAAAACTTAAACTTGAATTGGTGGCAATTATTACTCCAGATTTTTCTTTATTTTTTTTTATTTTTAACTTCTGATATGTCTTAAAGAATGATTTTAATTGGTTGACTCAGAGTATTCTTATTAAACTCTTAATGTAAATGTATTTTATCTTGTAGCTTAAGTCCTTGAAATGGCATTACATCATTCATAATTTGCTACGGTTTTATAAAAGCTAATCTTTACAAATTATGATAGCAAATTTTTAAGCTTCACCATATATGCAAGTTTAAATCGAGCTTAGTATATCACCATGTCTTTGATATTTTTCTATATGCTCCTATTTTGAATTTTATTACATCTTTGTAGGAAGCTTATTGGCGCAAGATATTTTTACAAAGGCTATTTGGCAAATCCTATTAGAAACCTAAATGTGTCGTTTGATAGTGCACGTGACAATGATGGTCATGGTTCACATACTTTATCAACTGCTGGGGGAAATTTTGTTGCTAATGCAAGTGTATTTGGCTATGGAATTGGAACAGCAAGTGGTGGATCACCAAAAGCACGAGTTGCAGCCTATAAGGTTTGTTGGGATTCGTGTTATGATGCAGATATTTTGGCTGGTTTTGAAGCTGCCATAAGTGATGGTGTTGATGTGCTTTCAGTATCTTTGGGTGGTGATTTTCCTGTTGAATTTCACGATAGCAGTATTTCCATAGGGTCTTTTCATGCAGTTGCCAACAACATCATTGTTGTGGCTTCTGGAGGTAATTCAGGACCTTCTCCTGACACTGTAGGAAACATGGAACCGTGGATCCTCACAGTTGCTGCAAGCACAATTGATAGAGACTTCACAAGTTATGTTGTACTTGGTAACAAGAAAATATTCAAGGTACACTTTATATCTTATATGTAAAGTAACCATGTCAACACGGATTCCATATTATGTTTTTCCAATACCCACTTTTGGAATTTGCATGGATCTCACCATTTATGCGAGATTTACTTCTAAATTGGTGGGACTCCCATAAATTTCACTCAATGAGAGAGTGAGTTTGCTAACACACGTGATAGAAAAAGAATGAAATAAGAATTTAAATTTAGAGATAGAAAAAGATAAAACCATCTTAAATTTCGTATTAAGACGACAATTTTATTTTTTCCATCTTTAATAAGTTTATTTTCGTGTTCTCTGTTTTTAATGTTAGGGAGCTAGCCTTTCGGAGTCTCACTTACCACCTCATAAGTTATACCCATTGATAAGTGGTGCAAATGTCAAAGTTGATAATGTATCTGGCGAAGATGCGTAAGAATGATTTAGTTTCAAGTCGACCTAATTCAAATTTTATTGAAATAAGTATAAAATGATATTTAGTGTATACGTTCTCTTAATTGATAATTTTTTATTATTTTTTTAGCCTTCTTTGTTTGAATGGGTCTCTTGATCCTCATAAGGCACACGGAAAAATATTGGTATGTCTTGAAGGTCAGAATAGTAAAATTGAAAAAGGCGTAGAAGCTTCCCGTGTAGGTGCTGTTGGAATGATTTTGGTTATTGAGAGGGAGTCAGGGGGAGAAGTTATCGCTGATGCTCATGTGCTTCCAGCTTCAAATGTTAATGTTACCGATGGAAGTTACATTTTTAATTACGCCAATAAAACCAAGTAATTTTTCTCCAGTGTTCTATCAATTCTTTTGATTGTTCATATACATAGAATTTTTCATTTCATACATACATTATGTAGGTTTCCTATGGCTTACATTACAGGAGTTAAAACACAGTTGGGTATAAAGCCAACTCCTTCTATGGCTTCATTTTCATCAAGAGGCCCAAGTTTCCTCGAGCCTTCAATCCTCAAGGTTATGATGATTATCAATCAATATTTAGGCTATCTTAGACCATCCACAATGGTGGGTGCTTCACCTATTTGGAAATGCATGGTCGTGTAATTAATTACTATAAATTTTGTATTTCAGCCTGACATTACTGCACCAGGAGTCAACATAATTGCAGCTTATAGTGAATCTACATCTCCTTCAAAAAGTGCATCCGATAAGCGCAAAATTCCTTTTATTACTATGTCCGGCACTTCAATGTCATGTCCACATGTTGCTGGACTTGTTGGTCTGCTTAAATCTATTCATCCTGATTGGAGTCCAGCAGCTATCAAGTCAGCAATCATGACCACTGGTAAACTATATTCCTTACATGATCTTGTAAGTCATTTTCTTATTGTTATTATTCATCAAGTTTTACACATTTTGTAGCAACAAAAAAAGACAACGTCAAAGGGTCTGCATTGGAATCATCCTTATACACAGCAACTCCATTTGCATATGGTGCAGGACATATTCGACCTAATCACGTGGCAGATCCTGGACTTGTATATGACCTAAATGTTACTGATTATTTGAACTTTTTATGTGCTCGTGGATACAACAATACACAACTTAAATTGTTCTACAGAAGACCTTATACTTGTCCAAAATCTTTCAATATAAGAGATTTCAATTATCCGGCCATCATAATTCCTGACTTTAAAATTGGACACTCTTTGAATGTTACTCGTACTGTAACCAATGTTGGCTTCCCAAGTACGTATAGAGTGCGCGTCCAAGAACCCCCAGAATTTATAATTTCAGTTGAGCCTAGGAAACTAAACTTTAAGCAAAAGGGTGAAAAAATTGAGTTCAAGGTTACATTTACTTTGAGGCCACAAACTAAGTATATAGAAGATTACGTCTTCGGGAGGTTGGTTTGGACTGATGGAAAACATACTGTAGAAACTCCTATTGGAATAAATATTCATTCACATTAGTAAGGTTTAGGTTGATGCTGCATTTTGTTGTCAACTGTTTAAAGTGGTGTCTTTCTTTTTCTCCAGCTTTCAATAAAGGGATATGTTGTGTACAAGTTCTTCTAAAGTTGTAAAGAGAATATATTACTGTTGTTTTAATGCTATTTTACAATGTGTGTAAATGTGTAATCATACGAATAAGATAAAATAATATGAAATAAAACTATCAAAATTTCATGATGAAAAATAATACTAGTAGTTAAATAGATGCAAACCGTATATGAATAGCAGAGAGATTGTGACTTTAATTGAGAAAGCACATGAGGTTATTTTGCTTAAGTAGTTTCAATAGTATAACTTGCATTTGGATATAATAAGCATATAGCAGTATGGGGAGAGTGTGTGTGAGCTTGGGGAGAGTAACTTGGTTTGGGTGGGTTACACTTGAGTTCTTTATATTTTGATTCTAGAATTTCCTGTGCTTGGTTTGGCTTGGGGATCGACACAACATGTTGATTTTTATTTCCCCAAAATAACTCAAAAGAAAGTTACGTTATGCTAAACCTTTTTTATAGTCAATCAAAATGATCGTATTTTTTTTTTTTTTTCTGGATAAGCATTGTATTTTATTTTAAAATTTTGGTTGATGGAGATTTTCCACTAACTCATTATTAGTTCTCAATACCTTGATTGCATTAATCTTCCCCATTTTCGTTACACCAGCCCTTTTCTCTCCTCCTCATATGTTGCCTTTCCCTCTTTTGTATTGTCTTTTGCAACCATTGTTGTGTCCCTCACACACACTTATTATCTTGACCTTGTTTCAGAAAAGGGGTATTTGCATGAAATTATGGTTCGCCATCTTCTAACGTCCAAAAAACTAATTATCTTTCAGCACCATAATAGGGTTGTACTCTATCTTTCAACACCTCGCCAAAATTTTCATCAGATAACACATCTAGGTGCGGGGCTACCAAAAAATGGTCGACCGAAGCTACATAAGATGATGTCTCACTCCACCCATCACAACCCTTGATTTTAGAGATTTATACTTCTGGAACACCGGAAATTTCTTCCAAGATATTAAAACCAACACCCTTGATAAAAAAAAAAAATCACCTCTTTATCTATAATCTTCATCTTCCGTGGTGAGATCATAAGCCTTGCTATATCTAATATGTGCTACTCCTTTGTCTCAAAATCCATTTCTATAAACTTTGAAATTTCCAAATTATCACCCAACTAATGGAAAAATATTCCTCTCAATCAAGCATGCAAGGGTACTCCAAAGCATTGTACCTTAGCATCCCTGCTACCCGAAATTAATCCAGGTTGTCATTGCTTAATTTGGTTGAGCCACCCCTCCTAGTCCCACCACCTTATATTTGACTTCATTGCTTTTTTGATCTCTCATGTCCCCCGCCCATTGGGATTGCCAAAATAGAAATATACCTTCCATTATAAGATTGTGGTTAAATTGTGAGATATTTTTTAAAACTAATGTTTTATGCATTAGCGTAATAAAAAGAGGGAATAGACAAAGTGTCTGTCTCAACGCTAATAAATCATAAAATATATAATAACATTATTATATACTATTACATTGTCTTTCGATTATGATAATATATATACTATAATTTATAATATTTTGAAAGACAATAATACTATCTCATGCTTTATTGTAATTTTCAATATATATATATATAAAGTAACATGTGTTATATATTTCGATAGCCTTTCTAATATGTGAAAGATCAAATAAATAATACTCCCTTCGACCCTTTTATTAGATACAAATGGATAAAGAAAATTGGATGTATACTATTTTGTGAAGTTTATAAAAGAGTAAGATTTGGCAAGACAATGAGACGAGTAACCAAATTTTGGAACGAGTGAATCACTTACTTGAAGATCGGAAGCTGACCAACGATATGAAACCAAACTGTAATGGTGGAACGAATAATCAATACACGAGACCAAATAATGAAGCTTTACAAAGGTGGTTGAAACCGGATCCATGAAGATATAAATGCAACATAGATGCCTCATTTCCCTCCTCTCAAAATAAGGTGGGGATTGATATGTGTATTTGCAAGAAAATAGAAGTTTTGTGCTTGCAAAGACCCTTTGGCTCTCCCCGTTGTGTTTTGTGGAGGTTGGGGAAGCATTGTGACTTTATTTGGCTATATTGTGGGTGTTGACCTTCAGCTCGATAACATGGATTTCACTCTTTATTCAAAAAAGTGGTTGATTCTTTTTAAGGAGGAAGGAAAAAAAATACTGAATTCAGAAGTATCATTAATGGTTGTAACCAATTTTGTAATTTACTTTTTAAAACTATCATGTCAAGTTAATCGGAGGTAGGGGTGGGAATAGGCTAGACCGAGTTAGGTTTTGTAAGGCCTAAGTCTGGCCTGCCAATATTTTTTAAGGCCTAAGCCTGGCCTGTAGCCTGTCATAGACTTACATTTTAGGCCTGAGCCTGGCCTTCTGAAAGTTTGACGGCTTGCTAGCCTGTTTAAAAGCCTATATCATATTAACACCTTTAAATAAACAATATGATATAAGTTTAATTAGACTAGCGAACAAATAGATCAATTAGATAAACTATCGTTTGATAATCAGCATGAGTTTTTACGAAATTTGATTATATATTGTATCATATTTTAATTCTACTTTATAATAATACATGTATATATGCGAAAAATTAATGTATACTAATAAACTTAAATTATAATAAGTTAAAAATTTATATTTTAATTGAAAGTACAAAATATAATATAAAAATAAATAATATTATTCATATTTTCTTAAATAGGCCGGCTTAATAGGTTTAAGAGGCTTTTTTTAGGGCTTGTGGCGTGACCTTTTAAGGTAAATAGACTTCTAAAAAAGCCTAGGTCTTTTCTATTTAAGAAAAAAGTCTGGCCTAGCCTGACCTGTTATAGGCTAGGTCGTAGGCTCCTGTAAACCGGTCTGACCTATTCCCATCCCTACTCGGAGGTAAATCAATGTGATCACTCACGTCTTAGTGAAGGTAACCCCATATTACCTAGTTCTTATTTGTTTACTGATGTACCTCCTTGTATTTACCATTTGATATCTAAAGAAATAATTAAGTACGTTCCCCTAAAAAAAAGTTATCGAGAAGTTCATATTTAGAACTTTTTCTTTAGCTGCTTTTTATTATTTCTCTCCATTAAAAAAGTCCTTATTTATTGCAAAGCTTCTTTAAGTCAAGTGTTTGGCAAAACTTATTCTTAGAAGTAGAAGAGAATTCATATAAAAGCTTGGTCAAATGGCACTTTAGATAGGGAGATCATTTTTCTCCTTAACTTTTTATTATTTGTGTTGATGTTCTTCCAAGTCTGATAAAAAAAATGCTCAAAATAGGAGTCTTATTCATGGTATTGAAATTGCTGACCAGAGGCCCCTAAGATTACACACATTTTCTTTGTCGATGAAAGCTTTATGATTTGTTAAGTTGATATCTATCTATAAAATAAAAGAGCTCAATAATATTTTGAAGATGCATCAACAAGCTTCAGAGAAGCTCATTAACATGGACAAGTTTGAGATTATTTTTAGCAAGAAATTTTTTCATGATACATAACCCGTAATCCATTGTTGACTAGCTAGGAACGGAGGAGGCAAACAACATATGGATGTATTCATTTATTTTTTTCAATTGCTCAGTGTCTAACTATATTCTATCGTTTCTATTAACACGTTGTCAAAGCCATTTAACAACATAGCCTTTATACAATATTTTTCAAATGATATTAAAACAAATCATTTATTTCTTTTCTATAAAACTTAGCAATATTGTTCTAATGTTTAATATGTTAGGGAATATATTGCATGTAGGTGGTTAAATATTATTTTGAGTAAACCCTCGTTTGGGTCCCTGAAAGTATACCTCGCTATCAAGCACATCCCTGGATCAATGAAACACACCAAAAACTCCCCCAAAGTCTCTTCTGTTAGTCATTCACGTCCAAAACGTTAACTGAGTGTTAACAGTGCTGACATGTATGTTATACTTGCCACTTCAGTTGTTGTATTGGCCTGCCACGCTGGCAAGAGACTAAGTTGCTAGTAGGCGAGGGACCAAACTAACCACAATTATGTTTCTACATTCATCTTCTCCAACACCTCCAATTCTTTCATCTTCTCCAACACTACTCATAAACTCATGTTCACCAACACACTTGCCAAGAAATTGTCATTTTCATATTCAAAATCAAAATTCAAAATTGATTTACCCTATTTATCTTTATTTTTATCTTTATCTTTATCTTCATCATCAATTCAAAATTCATAATCCAACAACCCAAAACCATGATGAGAATAAAAAATTCTAAATCTCCTCAAAATTCCATGGCTGTTCATGTGCAAACCTATGTTTTTTTCCCTTGCATTTGTGGTTGTTGGTGTTCAGAACTTTGGTGATAAGAATTAAGAATCAAATCCAACAAAATACATAGAAATTCAATATATAAAATATTGAAACTTATAGATCCGAGCACAAAAATCAAACCCTCAAAATACCCCAAATCCAAAACACAAATTCAATATAGAAAAAGGATGAAGCTTATTGGATTTTTGTCAACATAAAAGGGTAAAGAAAAACATGGGTTATTGATGAACAACTTCATCATCTTCTTCCTCCACCTTGATTTTGATTTCTGGTAAATAGAAGAAGAAAAAGATAAACAACAACGTCGTACTCTTATCTGCAATCTCACCGTTCCATTCTCTGGCACCGATAAAACTCTTATACCGTTCTACAAGATTCCGGCAATCGGGAAAAACTCTTTCGTGGATCAAATTTTCTGGTTCACAAAGATCATTATTTTTGTCTCTCTTGGTATGTATTGAGAGGGAGAGTATGGAGGAAGATGAGAGGGAGAGTATGGAGGAAGATGAAGACATGATCTTGTTTCTTTTTTTCCAGAAGATGTAAGGGACATTACATTCATTTCAGTCCTTCTCCAATGTGGAAGTGACACATAAGCATCCAACATGACAAAAAAATGGACATATCACCATACCTAACATTCACTTAACGTTTTGGACTAATATGACTAACAGAGTTAACAATGAGGGAGCTTTTGATAATTTTTGTTGATTCAAGGACGTGTCTGATAGCGAGATACACTTTCAGGGACCCAAATGAGGGTTTACTCTATTATTTTTCATCATGAAAAATTATGACTCATCATATTATTTAATCTTACTCATTTGATTCAACTCATCATAAATTACCATTAAAACAACATTGATATATTCACTTCACAACTTTTGAAGAACTTGTACACAATACAACATGTCTTGTTATTGAAACCAGGAAGAAACAGTAAGACACCACTTTAAACAGGTGGTCGCAAAATACAACAGAAACCTAAATCTCACCAATGTGGATACTTTATTGTAATAGGAATCCCGACTTGATGTTTTCCGTCGATCCAAACCAATTTTCCAAAGACGTAATCTGTTTTATACGTAGTTCCTTTCTTCAAGGTTAATGTAACCTTGAACTCTCTCTTTTCACCCTTTTTCTTAAAATTTAGTCTGCTAGGCTTCACTGAAACTAGAAATCCTGCGGGTGCTTGGATATGCACTCGATACTTGCTTGGAGACCCGACATTGGTTACAGTACGAGTAACATTTAAAGAGTGTCCAATTTTAAAGTCAGGAATTGTGATGGCTGGATAATTGAAATCAATTAAATTGAAGGTTTTGGGACAAGTGTAAGGTCTTCCATAGAACAATTTAAGTTGGGAACTGTTGTATCGACGACCACATAAAAAGTTCAAATAATCAGTTATATTTAGGTCATACACAAGTCCAGGATCTGCTGCAAGATTAGGTCGGACGTGCCCTGCACCATATGCATGAGGAGTTGCTTCTTCTTGTGATGAATCCAGCACATGACCTCCGATGTTATCTTTTGTTGTTGCTGCAAAAGGTTTGAAATTTTATGATTAACAAGCATAGAAAATTGAGTTAGATGAATTTATATGTGTATAAGTAATATACTTTACCTGTAGTCATTATTGCTGACTTGATAGCAGCTGGACTCCAATCAGGATGGACAGATTTAAGCAGCCCAACAAGTCCGGCAACATGAGGACATGACATTGAAGTGCCTGACATAGTATTAAAAGGAGTTCTTCGCTTATCCGATTCACTTTCTGAAGGTGGTATAGCTTCACTATAAGCTGCAATTATGTTGACTCCAGGTGCAGTGATGTCAGGCTGAAATAGAAAATCAAATTTACAATTACATGGTCACCTACAATTTTTTTATAATATTGTTTAAAGATTGATTAATATCTATCATAACCTTAAGGATTGAAGGGGCAACGGTATTTGGTCCTCTTGATGAAAATGCAGCTATAGATGGAGATGCCTTTACACCCAATTGTGTTTTAACTCTAGTAATGTAAGCTACAGGAGACCTACATAATTTATGTATGAAATTAAGTATATGAGTAATGAAAACTATAAAATCAAAGCATGGAAAAAGTTATGGAGCCCATATCATGGGAGAAAAATTACTTGGTGTTATTGACATATTTTAAAATGATGTTTCCATCTTTAAAGCTAACATGTGAAGCGGGAAGCACATGGGCGTCAGCTATAATTTCACCGCCTGAAGCCTCGTCATTAGCTAAAATTATTCCAACAGCACCTACACGAGAAGCTTCCACACCCTTTTCAACTCTATTATTCTCACCTCGAAGACATACCAATATTTTTCCCTTTGCCTTATGTGGATCAAGAGTTCCATTAATGCATAAGAGGCTACATAAAATGAAATAATCATTTGAAAACTATCTCTGAAGAGATTGAAAATTTGTTACTTTAGGTTACAAGATCAAGCCGATAGACAACTACACAAAAGTTATTTGAGAAGGTGTCAACTTAAAATGAAAGTATTCTTACGCTTCTACAGCTGACACATGATCAGATTTGGCATCAGCAGCGCTTATCAATGGGTACAACTTATGAGGTGGTAATTCATTCTCTGAAAGGCTCTCTCCCTAACAATGACAATTTCAAACAATTAATTAAACTTACTAAAGAATTAAAATAACAAAGGAAATTAGAGATATAAACAATATACCTTGAGTATTTTCTTGTTACCAAGAATAACATAACTTGCGAAATCTCTATCGATTGTGCTTGCAGCAACCGTAAGCGTCCATGGTTCCAAGTTGGATACAGTACTAGGAGCAGGTCCTGAATTACCTCCAGCAGCCACAACAATGATGTTGTTGGCAACTGCATGAAAAGATCCTATGGAAATAGTGTTTTGGGTATATTCTTGTGTTGGACCACCCAAAGACACTGAAAGCACATCAACCCCATCGCTTATTGCAGCTTCAAAACCAGCCAAAATGTCTGCAGGAAAACATCCACCCCAGCAAACCTTATAGGCTGCAACTCGTGCTTTTGGTGATCCACCACTTGCTGTTCCATTTCCATAGCCAAAAACACTTGCATTAGCAACGAAATTTCCTCCGGCAGTTGATAAAGTATGTGAACCATGACCATCAAAGTCACGTGCACTATTGAATGTTTCATTTGGGTCTCTATAACGAATTGGAATTGTCGCCAGATAGCCTTTGTTAAAATATTTTGCTCCAATGAGCTTCCTACACAGAAGTAATAAAAATTCAAAGTATGAGCATATAGAATAATATAAAAGAAAATTAATTTGGTTTTATTAAGTATTATCGTCAACATCCTAGTGATACTAAGCTCAATTTAAACTTGTATATATGTTGAGGCTTAAACTTTTACGATCATAATTTGTAAAGATTTGTTTTTAAAAAACCATAGAAAATTATGAATGATGTAATACTCCATTTAAGGACTTAAAGCTAGTAGATAAAATATATATATAGGGAATTATATCGAGAGTAAAAGACCTATTGCAGTGGAAGTTATCTGGATTTCCTTTAGTAGTTTGACAAGTTCCATGCCACTTTTTAGGGATTGGACCATATCCTTCATCACTAAAACTCTTAGATTCTGGCCAAACACCTGTAATAAGTCACAACATCAATAAAAAGAGGGTTGATGAACATTGGTTATAAAAATCTAAACAAATATTGAAAAAAAAATTATCATATAACGAAGTATTATTTCAACTAAGTTATTTGTGGAGGTTAATTATGATTTTTTTAAAATAATAATTAACCAAAACAGTAGAATTTAATTTAATTTAGGTACATTTGTGTAAAAAAATTTATACACATATCAAATCACTATGTGATGTCAAATTTATATATTAGTTTCTAAAATATCTCTGCACAGTACACATGTATCCATTAGAATAACCTTCAAACACATGATCATTTAGAGCAATTTAATTGATTCCACATGTAATAATGTTTTACACCACTTGTGCATAGAAATTAATTTTTAAAATTAAAATAAATGAAAATAATTAAAGTAGCTATGATAATAAAGTTTCACATAAATCAAAAGTTCAATTAAAGTTATACAAGAATCTTATCATAAAAAAAAAAGTGTCTTTTGAGGCAAATCGCATGGGAAAAACATAAATAAATTAATACTTTATTTATTTTTCTATTACCGGAGTCTAAATTTCCAATAATAACGTCTTCACCCAATGATCTCTTCCACAATGAATCTTTTGGAAATCCACCACTTCTCTCTAACCCAAGAAAATCCCACGACCGGGTTGTGTATAGTTCATATTTTTCATTTAAGAAAATCGATACTACATTCGGATGCTCTGCATTCACCAATAATATACCACCAATTAGAAAAATTATATAACAATGTATAAATTTTTTCATATATATCATACAAAAGGAAGATAGATGTAAGAATTAAATCAAAACTACATACTTGAAAGCTGAGCTGCTTCATCTTCATCAAGTATTGCAGCAAATCCATTAATATATCTATTATAAGAGTAAAATATTGCTTCTTTGGCCTTCTCGGTGCTGTGTTACAAAAAAAAAACATCATTTCATAATTTAATTGACCACATAATTTTATGCATTTTGGAGATTGAATTTTATACCTTCCAAGGTAAGATCCAAGTAAATCATAGTGAGAGTTTGTGGCAGATTCAATATCAAACGATGAAGGATTTGGACCATGAGAGTGCGATCCTAAGTATACAATATATGACTAACAAAAAAAAAAAACATGATTGATTATTGGACCAAATAGTTAAACATTAAAATATGAAAATTAGATTATTATGAGCACGAGATTTAATAATACCATAAGTTGTCTACAGTGACTAAATTTTTTTGTGACCATTTATAATTTAAAAAACAAAATACTCGTGAGCAATGAATAATGAAAATTTGAGAAAATAAGCATGCCTGTTTAATTGCAAGGGTAGGTTCCTGCAGTAAAACAAAAAGAAAAAATGACACTAACACATGAGAAATGGATGAAGACGTTGTTTCTCTCATGAGAATGATGTTTGTTTTTCGAAATAAATTTTAGGGATGTACAAAGGATATATGCTCTCCCTCCCTTATATACTAATTTCTGTGATTAATTTTACCAAATTCCTCATGTGAACAGCAATTATTTGTAATGGAGTCAACTACTGTGGTCAAGTTCATTCTTCATTTTTTAGGCATTTATGTTAAATAAATAAATTTAATTTAATTGATATCGAAAATTGGATTTTTATTTTCATGGTAAGAAACCGGTACTATTATTTCCAAACAAGGAAGTTTTCATGGTAGGAAATCGGTACTATTATTTTCAAACAAGGAAGGTAATAAATAGATTTTTATTTATTTGAATAGGAAGGTAATAAATAGATTCATGCAACATCAATAATGTGTGTTATTTATATTCTCAAATAAAAACCTTTTATTAATTTCTTTTAAGGAAAAAACGTTTGATTTATTGGATACTGTTCTGGATCGGTCAGAAAGATCTTAGGCCCAATCCAAGCGAAGTCCAAATGTCACGTTTGACAATATTACTCGCAACACACCCCCTCTCCGCGAGAAGGGGGCGGGGGGGGGGGGGGGGGGGGTGCTCGGAGCAAATGAGACCAGTTCAAACGAACTACAATGTCTCTTCGCACATTCCCGCGAATCTCTCTCTAGTGATTATACTTCCCACGATTTCGTAACCGATAGGCGCGTGTGTGTCATCACAACGATTTCTGCAACCTCCCTCCTCTATATATAGGGGACTCTTAGCAGTCCCCAAGGTGGAATCTATCTTCCTCTCTAAACCCTCTCTCTCTGATCTCTACTGACTTGAGCGTCGGAGTGTCTGTAGGTACACCCCACGTTTCAAGAAGCATTCTTGACGCATTCTGCCACCATTCAAACCACCACATTCAAAGCACCGACAGTCACCTTCTAATCAGGTACGATCAGATACCATGTATGAATATTGATGTAGGATGGTTTCCATAGTAATTTCATTGGTATTTTATTATTCCAGCCTAGTTTTATTATTTGTTTGTTTTTATTTTAGTTTGTTATTTTCGGCCCATTAGGGGTTTGTTATTTCCTTATTTAAGCTTAACGAATGTAGCCTAAGAGACATAACTTTTATTCATTCAATAATATTTTAGAGGTTCTTCTCAATTTCTGGTGGATTCTGGAACCCTATTTTCCACAAGTTTGTCGCTTGCAAACTTGTCTCTTTTCAATTTAGGTTTAGCGCCTGCTATCCGACGCTTCCGTACAGTGTCAGTTGGTATCGGAGAAGGTTTCTCCTGTTATCTTCCTCATGTGATCAGTCATGGGAGATCAACCGGTGACGAAAATCGCGGCTTTAACCGCGACCATCAACGGTTTAATTGCAGACGCCAAAACTACGTTAGATCAGATGGTGGCGTTGACAACAATAATAACGACGCTGATAGTTAAGGTTGACAACATCAACAACGACAACGCCAACAACAACAAAAGAAATAATCCGAACAGCGGAGGAGGACCAACTCTGGTTTAAGCATGGCAACAAAACTCATACCCGCGGTTACCCGCCCGAACCAAACTTAATTTCACGGGTTTTCCCCGTTTTGACTGGGTTTGGGTTTTCCCCGATTTCAAAATACGGGTATGGGACGGGTAACGGGTATATAGGTACCCACTCCAAACCCGTCCCAAATGTAGAAAATTACTTAATGTTGATATGCCATGTTATTTTGTTTGATAATTATCAAGTCATAAAAACTACCATTGATATTTAAAGGAGCAACTAAATCATTCGGTCTACCAAATGTTAAAGTGAACATATTGTTGGGTAATCTATTACAATATTTCTCTTAGGGTTGCAAAAAAAAACTTCTATTTTTTATTAAAAAAAAATATTAATTCGGGGACGGGGATACCTGAACCCGTCAGGGACGGGGATGAGATTCAATTTATCATCCCCGTTGGGTATGGGTAGGGTAAGTATATGATCATCGGGTATGGGGACGGGGAAGGTAAAACCCGTCCCCACCCCGCCCCAATGCCATGCCCGCTCTGGTTATTAGGGTTTGTAATAACATCTATTATATTGTTACGTACCGAAAACCAGAAAATACTCGTAAATCTGATTTGGAATACTTTGAGAGTAGATATTACAACAAGTTGAAGGATGATTACTCTAGTTTAAAATCTTCGATTCGATACATCGTTGTCCTTTTATTTACAACAAAGATTACTCCTTGACCGACCTTTTGAGACATACTTCCACAATTGCAGGTAACTCACGTAAGATGATTAACGATATTGCTAAACATTCTCTTTTGATAACGTATATTCAAAGGTATCTTAATGTTAAAGTCGATGAAATATTTAATGTAATATCCCACTCGTCAGTATTGGAAATTATATCAGTCGAAAGTGTGTCAGAGAACAATGTTCACGAGATTCACTAAGATGAAGAATGTTTTACGGAACAATGTCAGTTAAGCACGAGTTAACCATCAGTGTCAGTATATAAGTGGTGCTTGTACTAGAGATTTCATTATTCATCGAGATTTCTCTCTCTAAGCTTAAGAAAAACAAATTGTACGAGAACTCGATGTCGAGTTCTTCAGAGGTGTAGGAGGGTTTCCACAGTAATTTCATTAATATTTTATCATTTCAGCCTAGTTTTATTATCTGTTTGTTTTTATTGTTATTTTCGGCCCATTAGGGGTTTGTTATTTTCCTATTTAAGTTTAACAAATGTAGCCTAAGAGACATAACTTTTATTCATTCAATAATATTTTAAAGATTTTTTCTCAATTTCTGATGGATTCCGGAACCCTATTTTTCACAAGTTTGTCGCTTGCAAACTTGTCTCTTTTCAATCTAGATTTAGCGCTTGCTAACCTACTCTTCCGACCGCATCAAATATTATCATATCTTAAATTCTTTAAAGATTCTTTAAAGAATTCAGTCAAGTAAAAGTATTTATTTATTTTTATTTTTTTAGGAAGTAAAAGTAAAACTTAAATATTGTTTGAATTTGATTAATTTTATATTATTAAGGCTTAAATGTAATTTTGATCCCCTACTTTAATTTTATTAACTTTTGATACCCCTCTTTTTAAAACCATTTTTTTGATCCTTCTATTTAAAAAGTCAACAAAATTTTTTAGTCCTCCACCTTTTTTGATTATGTGGCAAACTTATTAAAATGTGGATCCTACTTGGCATTGCTAACATCGAAATCTCATCATACTTTCATTTTCACATCATTTATATTAAAACTAAATTGAAAATTTTAATAATTATAAGAGTAAATTACACTCCTCTCCCTTCACAGATGTTTGAATTACACTTCCCTCCCCTCTTATGTTAAAATATACACTTCTCTCCCTTGAAAAGAAAAATTTATACTCCCCTCCCCTATAGATGCTTGAATTACAACCTCCTCCCTTAATAGTTAAATATGTACTACGCTTTAATCTATTTTAACTTACATAAATATTTTTATGATATATACTAATTTTGAGCCACCATTTAAGACAAATAAATTCATTTCTTTATAATTTAAATGTCAATGATAATTAAATTTAAAAATTTTGCTATCAATTTTATTTTTTAGGGCATAAATTTAACTTTTAAATAATCATACTTTATTATATCTTTAGTAATTTTTCTCATATTTTAATTTTTTTGGGTTGTTTTATATTTTATGTTATGGTTTAAAACTATACGTTAATGAAATTGTGAATAAAAAATAGCGAAAATATGTATTCAAATTTTGATTATATTAAAATAGACACGTAATATTTTTTTTGAAGTTTGTTTGATTTTTTTTTTGCTAGATTATTAGAAATAAAAAAATTTAGTGAGAGATTAAAGTGTAGATTTTAACATAAGAGGGCAGGAGAATGTAATTCAAGTTTCTCTTAAGGGAGGGAAGTGAAATATTTTTTAATATATTTTGAATAAGAGAGGAGGGGAGTGTATATTTTAACATAAGAGGGGAGTGAAGTGTAATTCAATCATCTTTAAGGAGATAAGAGTGTAATTTACTTTAATTATAATTATAAAAATTCTGAAAATCAAATGTTAAAATAGAAAACCCTAATTTTTCAAAGATCCCCAAACTGAATTTCCTTTCGAAATTGAATCGGTTCAAGCTAAAACTAAATTAAGCGAATGAAGTAATTACCAGCCCATAGGTTAAATCGAGCTTCAATTTCTTCCTTATTCTTTTTTGTCAAAGGAGTATACGAAAATCACTTCATAATTGATACCTTTTTTAAGTACGAAAACATAATCATAACTGTGAGAAATAAAAATTATTGTACCAAAAATATATATTAATGAGAACAAAACTATATAAACAAATAAAAACTCCACGGTATGTGGCATATATTGAATACATGTTTCTTTAAAGAGTGCGCCACGTCATCCAAAGAGGAGGGGATCTAAAATATTTGGTTGACTTTTAAAACAGGGGATCAAAAAATTGTTTTAGAAAAAAGGTATCAAAAGTTAACAAAACTGAAAATAGAGGGATCAAAATTGCATTTAAGCTTACTATTAATTTATTCAAATCTACTTTAAATTCTAAATTTCATTAACTTGCATAAATAAAAATCAATAGAAACACTATATTAATGTTGATAATTTTAAAATAATCATTAGGTTTTAAAATTTAAACATATCAATTTTCTCATATAGGTATATATAAAAGTTGATTTTTGAGATATAAAAAACATATAAAAACTACAACGGGTCGGTGCAAACATTGAATGATGTTTTGTATATAAAATAAAAATTCATTTAATAACTTGTCAAAAACATTATTTAATAAAAACATTACATTGATGTTTATATATTGAAAATAAACATAAATTTCCAATATTTTATCATATCAATGTTTTCATATATGTATATATAATTTGTTTCTATAGATATAAATATTTAAAATCTGCAAAGGAAGCAATGCAAACATTGAACCTTGTTTTGCATATAAAACAAAAATTTAATTAATAGGTGCAAACATTGAACGGTGTTTTGCATATAAAATAAAAAATGAATTAATAGAAACACAACATTGATGTTGATATTTTGAAAATAGTCATGGTATTTCAAAATTTTATCATATCGACTATCACATATCGATACGTGAAATTTTTCTTTGCATATATAAACATATAAAATCCTCAACGAATGTGGTTTAAATATTTAACAATGTTTTAAATATAAAATAAAACTTCATTTAATAGACACACTACATTATTGTTGATATTTTGAAAACAGTCATTAGTTTGCAAAATTTTAGTACTTCGACTTTCTCATATATGTATATAAAAATTTGTTTCTGCAAGCATAGACACATCGAATGTGGAGCAAACATTGAAGAAAAAGAGACGATTCAAAAAGCAGAGGATCATAAATAAAAAATAGCAATTTTAGTTTTAGAGGAAATAAAATAAAAGAAAATCAATTTACAATAACTTAAATCAAAATTCACTCATTCAACTGATTGAGTTGATTTTTTTTTTTCTTCCCAAAATAAGTTACTTTATGCTCTCCTAAAAAAAAGTCACGTTATACTAAACCTTAGTTAATCAAAATAATCGTTTTTTTTTTTTTTTGAATATGCATGGTATAATTTTTTTGAAGAAAATATGCATGGTATATTATTTTAAAATATGTGAAAACAGGATGAATCAATTCCTTCCCTCAGAAAAAGGATGAATCAATTCCAAATCAAAATCACGCATCAACATAAAGAAGTTATTCATCATTCATTACCAGTGTCTATATTTCCAATGATATTTCACCAAATGCTCTCTTTCATATCGAATCCTTTGAAATTCCACCGTTGCTCTGCAACCGAAGGAGTGTGTCGGTTTGAAGTTTATGTTTTTTGTTCCAGAATATTGATATTACATTATGATTCTCTGCATTCATCAATTGGGTAGCACCAATTAAAATAAATAAATTAAATGCATTAAAATAAGGGTTTTTCTAACCTGTGCTTGCACAGCTTAAGAAGCAATTAATGTAGTTATTTTTCTCTCTCTTATTAACCTTTATGCCATTTCCTATGTCATGTTAAATAGTACTCCCTCCGTCCCTTAATATAACCACCTATTGTTTTTTTCACATTTCTTAAGAAATGTTGTTGGTGTAGTTAATGTGTCTGTTTTATAGTACAATTTTACAAAATTACCCTCATTAAAGAGATAAAGTGAAAAATCAATTTATTGCACTTTTAGAATTAGTAGTAGTATTAAATAAGGGTATCTATGGAAAAAAATAATTAATGTGTGTTGTAATTTGAAAAGGGGGTTATATTTAGGGACAAAAAAAACAAAAGGGGGGTTATATTAAGGGACGGAGGAAGTAGCTTATTTTATTTTTTGAAAGATAAGTATCTCTTTTCTTGAAAATGGATGATTGTGTTGAACAAAGAATCAATCGATTCTTGCTCCAATCCAAAAGGAAACATTTTTTTAGAAGAAATTCAAAAGAAAATTCTTGTTGTTGGTGGTGGTTCAATCACCATGTGGCTTTAAACATGAAGATATGTCCCTGTTCACCCTGTTATGTGAAATAGCAAAATCAGAATAAACCATTTGTGGTTCATCTTGTTGATCGTTATTAATCTTGTTGATCGAAATAAAATTGATCGGAATAAATCTTGGGGTTCACCCTACTTCGACAAAGAGCAGCATCACAGTACAATTTGGAACCGACGTTGTCAGATTCGATGTTGTAAGAGCTGTGCGGTGTTTGTGGACAGGGAGCTGATTGTTACTGTGTTCAAAGGGCATGGTTGGCAGAATGTTTAGGGTGGTGATAGAGGTATGGGTGGTGGTAGATCTGTGTTGTACTGTAATTGTGATTTGTAAAGATGAGATGATGATGGTGAAAATTCTTAAAAGCTACTCCCTCCGTTTCTTTTTAAGTATTTTTTTAGGGTAAATTTTTCGTTCCTATTTAACTGTCTTTTTGGTATTTTAAAGGTACAATTTGTCAATTATACCCTTTGTTAATTACCCTTATTTTTTTCAGTTAAACTATTTAATGATATCTATTTGGAAAACTAAAGATTGTTTTTTTAAAACAAAGTTTGTTTTTTTAAACAAAGTTTGCTACTTGTTATCTTCAAATTTAAACAAAATTTTGTTGCAAACAATGGTTTCAAGAAGAGTTAAAATTCTATAAATAAGATGAGTATCAACTATTAAAATTTTCAAGTGCAAAGTATAAAAGAACATATTTGAGAGAAGAAAAATAAAAGACTCCATGAATGTTCAACATGAAGAAAAAGTTGAAGACTCATTGGAACTGCTGATGAGAGACGAAGAGGGAGCAATAGTTGAAGAATCATTTGAAAAAATATAAGAACAAGAACAATATAACAATGAAGAAGAAGAAGTTTCATCAATATAATTTTTATATTAACTTAAAATTATTAAAATGATGTGCACAATATTTAGAAAATTGACAATTATTTGTTATGAGAGAGAGTGCGCCAAAAAAAAAGAAATTTGTTGGAGAAAAATATAATAATTGACAATTATTTGTTACAAGAGAAAAATAATATATTAAATTTATTGAAAAGATAACAATGTGTGCAAAAAAATAGGAATTTATTATTAGTGGGTTAAATGAACGTATAATAGGAAGAAAATGTGCAAATTTTATAAAAAGATCCTTAAAAAGGAATTTAATAGTGGGTCTTCATATTAATCGCTATTTTTGTGTTAATTTTATAAAAAGACCCTTAAAAATAAACGGAGGTAGTAATTAATATGACAGAGAAATGGGTAAGAAAAATTAATAAGAGAGAGAAAAATAAGTGCATTAATTGCTTCTTATCCTATGCAACGTTGCATAGGCTAGAAAAATCCAAAAAATAAATATGGAAACAATGCATGATGATAATTACATACTTGCAACCTCAGCTGCTTCATTCCTTAAAAAAAAAAAAAACCTCACAGCTGCTTTTATCTTCGTCAAGTAATGCAGCAAAGCCATTAATATTTTTATTGTAAGAATAAAATATTGCTTCTTTGGCCTTCTCAGTACTGTGTAAGAAAAAATAAATTAAATCTAATCAATTCATTTTGGTTTTGTCACAGGAGAATTTCATAGTCAGGGTTTAGTTATTTAGTATCATACCTTCCAAGGTAAGATCCAAGTAAATCATAGTGAGAGTTTGTGGCAGATTCAATATCAAATGATGAAGGATTTGGACCATGAGAATGTGATCCTAAGTATACAATATAGGACAAGAAGAAAAAAAAAACGAATATATGGAAGATGATAAGGTCACAGTCAAAATGTTCACATACACTACAAGAAAATCTGGTTTTAGCTACGAACGAAATCGTAGCTAATTTGAAGTGAAATTCTAGCAAAAGCGTCTTACTACGGATTTAATGTGAATTAGCTGTCACATCGAGCGTAGCATGGATTGGGTGGCAAGTTATCTACCAAAATATTTCCTAGCTAACTTTTCGTAACCAAATAACTTGGAAATAGTCTCAAGAAACTCATAGTAAATCTCTAGCTAAATTTCCTATCTGTTTCACAGCCTATTCCTAGAGAAAAGAAAACGTGGGCAATTTAAAAGGTTGTTTATGGCTTATTTCCAATCAACATATAGTGATTGCACACTAATTTCTACATAATTAACACATGAAATCGCTGGTAGAAATTGGGCATACCAATTAAATTACGAAGCAAACATATGTATTTCAATGAATCCTTGCATAAAAAATGAAAATAATTAGGCCACATTCAACATGTTCACTTATGAAAATTAGAAAATTAATAGAATAATGAAATATTGATGCTTGAGACAAAGCTTGCCAGTTTGATTTGATTGCTATGGTAGGTTCTGTCCAAAGAACACAAATAAGAAGGGACACTAACACATGATGGATGGAGTATGGCATTGTTATGACTTATGAATGAAATTTCTCTTGAAAAACTAATTCGGATATGTGCAAAGGGTGTATGCATTCCTGCTTATATAAATCCCCGCGTGAATAACCATTAGGCTTTTCTAATTAAGGCAATTAATGTATAAAAAAAAATCATTTAACCTTTTTTTTTTCATTTGGTGGTGTCCGGGGTTCGAACCCCGAGCCTTACATGTATTATGTATTGTCATTACCAACTGAGTTAAGCTTACACGGACATTTTAATTATTATTTTAAAGGCACTACATCATGCAAAATTATGAATATAATTTAAAATAAAGGTAAGAAATGGGGGCAACATTAAAAAATAAAAATATTTTATACTTCCCCAGGTTTAAAGTTGTGTCAACAAATATTTTAGCATTGATTTAAGATTCAACGAATAAAGGATTCAAATTAAGGGTGAGCAAAAAAACCAAAACTCCGAACCGAATTGCTGAATTGAACCAAATCAAAAAAAAAAAAAAAAGAACCATTACTAACAGATCTAGAACTGAATTGAAAGAGTTCGGTTCAGTTTTACCTTCTTAAATTCGATTTTGTTTGGTTTTTTATATTTTTTGATGGTATCAATAATAACAGTTTAGTCCGGTTAAAAACAGTTTGAAACAGTTCAGTTCAGTTTAAAATGCAAATAATTCAGTTCAGTTATTTTAAATTTATCAAATAGTTCAGTTCGATTCGGTTCAGTTTTCATCCCGAACCGAATCATGCCCACCCCTAATTCAAATGGTCAAAGATATTTTGAGCGAGTATCTCAAACAACATACCTTCAATTTCTATACCATTGACTAAGGTAGCCCACTCAATATACTCAACAAAGAAATCTCCTTCAAGTTCCCTCAGCTAGAATTCACTTCCCTAAAATTAAAGATGAATGAGGTCGATGCTATTTATGATGACATGATGCTATCACTATCATTGTTGAAAAAAGGTCCAACATTGAATCTTTGTGGAACTATAAATAACTGTCAAAATATCCATCGTCCAACTCCGGAAGTTTGGCCGATTCTACCATATTCTCGTAGTCGGTTGCCTCTTCAAGCATCTGTAAATGTTTAGCATCATTAGTTGTTGGCTTGGGCTCTTGGAGATTTGGATCTAGGATGTCTAACACCTCTTTAGAACTAGTCTCATGTGTTGTTTGCACATTTTTAGTTGGCGCATTAGGGGACAAGAACTTTATATTGTTCTTGCAATTGGTTTCTATATCATGGTTGACTTAAGAAAACATCTTATAAAGTTATTTTAGCACCTTAGGTAAATGTATTTCTCCCTTTACATTACATTTGTTTGTCTTCTGTTTCTATTCCTAAATCTCAAGGTGAAACATTATCTAACCTTGAGCAGAGGCAAACAATGTTTGATGAGATGTTATTACAAAATCCCTGCGAGGTCCTAGAACAAGTTATATATCTATCAAACTTGGCGCATTTGACTTATATGCTCCAACCTGAGAGAAAATGTTGATATTCAAATAAATAGTAAATAATTCTATTTACAACGTAAATATAACCTAGCTTACTCTTTAAGTTACTTAGCATAAAATATTATGTAGAAGAATAGATTATTTTTGTCAATGTATTCTAGCTTATTCCCTAAGTTACTTAACTCCTATATAATAGACATTCCATAATACTATTCAGACACATGAGTTTTCAACATATGTTTCTCTTTTCTGTCTTGCTCAACATGTGTTTTTTTTTGGTTACATATCTTTCTCAACATGTATATCCATTGAATAATACTATTTTTTGACTAAAAATAATACGTTATTGATGTTGCCCAAATTCACTGGGTGTCATATTTTCATTGGGTGTCAAGAAGCAAAAAAGGTTTGGCGAACAGCAGGACTGTGGGAGTTGATTAAAGACACTGTCGATGCTGCTGCAAGTTTTGCAGATTGTTTTTTCTCTTTACTGTGCAGGTTATCTAGTGCAGAAAGTATGGACGTGGCTGTGATGCTTTGGTGCCTATGGCGTCGTCGGAATGACAAAGTATGGGACAGTGAAATAAAGCCAACCAACATAGCGATACAGCTTGCTCGCGAGGCACTTTTCCAATGGCAAGAAGTTAGGAAAAGATCTACTGAACCTGTGCAAAATCAGCAGCAGCAAGTAGCAATTTGGCAGCCACCAGATGAGGAGTTTGTTAAATGCAACGCGGACGCAGCTATGTTCGAGGAGCAAAACTGTTTTCGGATAGGTATGTGCATTCGGAATCATCGAGGTATGTTCGTAAAGGCAGCCACAATCTGTTACGAAGGCAAACCTCTCCCACGAGAAGCAGAAGCAATTGGATTGCGTGATGCCATCTCTTGGCTTGGCAGATTAGGAGTCTCGAAGGTGCGTATAGAACTAGATTGCAAACTAGTGGTTGATAGCATTTTTGATAGGAATAGCAATCAAGCGGAGTATGATAGTATCATATCCGAATGCCGGTCGCTTTTAAAACATTATCCAAACTTTAAGATAAGTTTTGTTAGGAGACAAGTTAATTTTGTCGCTCATACGTTAGCTAGGGCGTCTAGATTGAATGCTCGTCACCAAGAGTTTGATTTGATTTCATCTTGTATTGAAACTATTGTGAGAAATGAAATAATTTGAGTTTTTGATTGTCAAAAAAAAGAGTCACGTTATACTAAAACCTTTTTATCTTTTTAAAGTTAATCAAAATGATTGTAATTTTTTTTATTTTGATAAGATATTTTATTTTAAAATATATGAAAACAGGATGAATCAATTCCAAATCAAAATCACATGTAGCAACATAAAGAAATTATTCATCATTCATTATCAGTGTCTACATTTCTAATGATAGTGTCTTCACCAAATGATCTCTTCCATATTGAATCCTTTGAAATTCCACCGTTGCTCTCCTACCGAAGGAGTGTCGTTTGAAGTTTATGTTTTTTTTAAGAAAATTGATATTACATTAGGATTCTCTGCATTCACCAATTGGGTAGCACCAATTAAAATAAATAAATAAAATGCATTAAAATAAATATGGAAACAATGCATGATGATAATTACATACTTGCAACCTCAGCTGCTTCATCTTCGTCAAGTATTGCAGCAAAGCCATTAATATTTTTATTGTAAAATAAAATATTGCTTCTTTGGCCTTCTCAGTACTGTGTAAGAAAAAATAAATTAAATCTAATCAATTCATTTTGGTTTTGTGACAGGAGAATTTCATAGTGAGGGTTTAGTTTTTTTTTTTTTTTTTTTTTTGAGATAAGTGAGGGTTTAGTTGTTTAGTAGCATACCTTCCTAGGTAAGATCCAAGTAAATCATAGTGAGAGTTTGTGGCAGATTCAATATCAAATGACGAAGGATTTGGACCATGAGAATGTGATCTTAAGCAAGGTTTTAAAAAACGGGACGTTACCGCAAAAACGACCGTTACAAAACGGTATCGGCAGCTCTCGTTACCGTTTTTGTGCCTTTTAATGCTGGGAAAAAAATTCACAAAAAAATCGTCGTTACAGACGTTACGGAACGCCGTTACGGCCACGAAAGTACAAAAAATTGGAAAAGGAGAAGGAATCACTGATTGGAATTTTAAAGTACAAGCATACAAAACAAAAAAAACACTTACAAAGCTGAAGCCACAAGGAATCCTATCAAATCAACATCTTTTATTCAGAAATTCAGCAATCTTATCAAATGAAATCCTAATCTTTTATTCACTTTCAACATTTCTCAACTGGTGACAACAAACACAATTTGTTCTTCAGCTGCTTTTCTTTGTTCACAACTTCAGACCCAGTTTCACGACCAATTATTAGGTTACCACCAGACCCAGTTACCAATTAGCAGCAATTAATTACCATACGTGCAGTGCAACAATTACCACCAGATCCATATCTGCTTCTTCAAGAGGTAATTTTAAATTGACAGTTTGAAACTCTCAATCTCAACTCAACCTCTTTATTTGAGTATTTGGGTAGCAAAGATTAAATGAAATTTTAGAGAAAAATTGGGGCTTTGATGTTTGAACTTTGAAGTATGAGTGAATTTTGATTATGTATGTTGTAGTGATTGTGAACTTGTGATTGTGATTCAGTTGATGATTGAAAAGAAAAGAAAATGATAGAGAGCCATAGAGGAGTAAGATTAGTGACTTGTTTGCAGCTTGTTTAATTTCATGTTATAATAATGGGAAAAAGTATTAATTTTAGTTATTATACATTATATAATAATATAAATGGTTTTAATAAGTTTTGTGAAACGTTTTGATTAATTCACACTGCAAAGACCGTTATTTGTATCGCAGCATCCGTTACAGCCGAAATCACGACAACCTTAACGCGACCGCTATTTAAAACCTTGATCCTAAGTATACAATATAGGATTAGATAAAAAAGGAAGATAATTAGGCCACAGTCAACATGTTCACTTTTGAAAATTAGAAAATTAATCGAAAAATGAAATATATGATGCTTGAGACAAAGCTTGCCTGTTTGATTTGATTGCTACGGTAGGTTCTGTCTGTCCAAAAAACACAAATAAGAAGTGACACTAACACATGATGGATGGAGTGTGGAATTGTTATGAATGAAATTTCTCATGAAAAACTAATTTCAGATATGTGCACAGGGTCTATGCATTCGCTGCTTATATAAATCCCCGTGTGAATAACCATTAGGCTTTTCTAATTAAGGCAATTAATGTAAAAAAATTCATTTAACCTTTTTTGAGGCACTATTTTTGTTAAGGCAATTAATGTAAAAAAATTCATTTAACCTTTTTTGAGGCACTATTTTTGTTAAATCAAATAATGTTAATTACAATGGTTATTTTAATTATTATTTTATCTTTTGGTGGTGTCCGGAGTTAAAAACGCGAACCTTACATATATTATGTATTGTCCTTACCAACTGGTTAAGTTTACAGGGACATTTTAATTATTATTTTAAAGGTACTACATCATGCAAAAATATGGATATAATTCAAAATAAAAGTAAGAAATCGGGGAAACATTAAAAAATAAAAATATTTTATACTTGCCCTGGTTTAAAGTTGTGTCAACAAATATTTTAGCATTGATTTAAGATTCAATGAATAAAGGATTTAAATTAAGGGTGAGCAAAAAAACCAAAAAACCGAACCGAATTGCTGAATTGAACCGACTTGAATAAAAATATGGAACATAATTGAAATAGTTTGGTTCGGTTTTATTTTCTAAAATTCGATTTTGTTTGTTTTTTTTTATATTTTTTGAATGGTATCAATAATAACAGTTTAGTTCGATTCAAAATAGTTTGGTTCAGTTTGGAACAATTTGTTCAAAATGCAAATTATTCAGTTATTTTAAATTTATCAAATAGTTTAGTTCGATTCGGTTCAGTTTTCATCTGGAATCGACTAATGCCTCTCCTAATTCAAATGCTCAAAGATATTTTGAGCGAGGATCTCAAACAACATACCTTCAATTTCTATACCATTGACTAAGGTAGCCCACTCAGTATACTCAACAAAGAAATCTCCTTCAAGTTCCCTCAGCAGGAATTCACTTCTCTGAAATTAAAGATGAATAAGGTCGATGCATGCTATTTATGATGCCATGATGCTATCACTATCATCGTTGAAAAAAGGTCTAGCATTGAATCTTTGTGGAACTATAAATAACTGTCAAAATATCCATCGTCCAACTCCAGAAATTTATCCGATTCTACCATATTCTCGTAGTCGGTTGCCTCTTCAAGCATCTGTAAACGTTTAGCATCATTAGTTGTTGGCTTGGGTCCTTAGAAAATTGGATCTAGGATATCTAACACCTCTTTAGAACTAGTCTCATGTGTTGTTTGCAAATTTTTAGTTGGCGCATTAGGGGACAAGAACTTTATATTGTTCTTGCAATTGGTTTCTATATCATAGTTGACTTAAGGAAACAGCTTATAAAGTTTTTTCGCAACTTAGGTAAATTATTTCTCCCTTTACATTACATTTGTTTGTCTTCTTTGTCTTATGTTTCTATTCCTAAATCTCAAGGTGAAACATTATCTAACCCTGAGGGGAGGCAAAAAATGTTTGACGAGATGTTATTACAAAGTCCCTGCGAGGTCCTAGAACAAGTTATATATCTATCAAACTTGGCGCATTTGACTTGTATGCTCCTGAGAGAGAATGTTGATATTTTAAATAAATAGTAAATAATTCTATTTACAATATAGATATAATCTAGCTTACTCTTTAAGTTACTTAGCATAAATTTGTCAATGTATTCTAGCTTATTCTCTAAGATACTTAACTCATATATAATAGACATGCCATAATACTATTCAGACACATGAGTTTTCAACATATGTTTCTCTTTTCTGTCTTGCTCAACATGTGTTTTTTTTTGTTACATGTCTTTCTCGACATGTATATCCATTGAATAATACTATTTTTTGACTAAAAATAATACGTTATTGATGTTTGCCCAAATTCACTACCTTTTATTCCGATTTCTTTACTTTTTTTTTTATTAACAGGATTTCTTACCTTATTTTTTAAACATAATTGTTCCTCAAAAAAATGAGGAATGAATATTACCACAATAGTTGACTCCATTACAAACTCATAATGACTGTTCACATGAGATTTTGAGTCGATAACGATCACTTAACTCAGTTATATAAGTGAGGGAAAACACATACCCTTTGTATATTCTTGAGATTTTATTTTGCATAACAAACATCATTCATGAGAGAAACAATGTCTTCATCCATTTGTCATGTGTTAATGTCACTTCTTCTTTTTGTTTTGCTGCATGAACCTACCCTTGCAATTAAACAGGCAAGCTTTGTCTCAAGTTTTCATTATTCATTAATTCTCCCTAGTCTTTTGTGTTCTTTACGTTAAAAATTGCTACAAATTTCTTTGTCAACGTACTCTGTTGTCAATAGCGGCCGAACGCAGCGCGATCGTGGCGCAGAGCTGCCAAAAAAAGCAAAACGCGACGCAGTGCTCCAACGCGGAGCGTTTGGAGAAAGCGGCTGAAGCGCACGCGATTGCGGGTATAAAGCGGGCGCGATGCGGGTCAAAGCGGACGCTTTTCACTTAAAACCGTTTTTAGGGTCATTTTTGTAATTTTCAAACCCTAACTATTACTCCTCTCCATCATAACCATATACACAGCCGCAAACACAACTTCTTCATCATACATACAAACAAAATCCATCTCCTCTTTTCATCTCATCATATTTTGATCGTGGAACTCATATTTGTTCTCCTCTCTTCATCTCTTGATTTCAGAATTTGTTAATTAGTTAGTTGTTAATTTGTTAATTAGGAGGATGAACTTGTTAATTTTTAATGTTTTTCACTTTTGTTACTTTAAAATTTAGAGGCTTAAAGTGTTGGTTTCCTTGAATTTTATTAGTATTTTTTGCAAGTATGTTTTGTTTTGCTTAAAGACTTGTGACTTTTATTTCAAATTAGGAATACTTCATGAATTTTGAGTAATGTTGAAGGTATTTTAGTTTTTTTTTTCAACAGTATAGTATTTTAATATTAAATATATTAGTGTCCGCGTCACCCCGCGCCGCATCAATTTTTGGGGTGGCCGCGCCGCATTTCCACTTTGACAATAGAGACGTGGACAACTTATATTATCTTTGCTTAAAAATTTGATATTATTAAGAGTAATGATATTCAGACACATTTTCTCCCTACATTTGCGATACCTAATCAATCATGCTTAAAAATGTGGTTAACTCAATTGAATTAACCATATATTTTGCATGTGGTTAACTTGATATTACACTTATATAGAAAATTGAATCTCCATGAAACATTTTTGTAATATACTAAATATCATTATGATCATAGCGTGTTCAATTAACTTATTTACTTTTCATATTTGAATGTTTGATTATTTGGTCCAATAATCATTCAAGTATTATTTTTTTTGTTAGTCCTATATTGTATACTTAGGATCACATTCTTTTGGTCCAAATCCTTCATCATTTGATATTGAATCTGCCACAAACTCTCACTACGATATTCTTGGATCTTACGTTGGAAGGTATAAAATTCATTCTCCAAAATGCATAAAATTATGTGGTCAATTAAATTATGAAATGACGATATTTAATTTTTTTGTTGTTACACAGCTCCGAGAAGGCCAAAGAAGCAATATTTTACTCTTATAATAGATATATTAATGGATTTGCTGCAATACTTGATGAAAATGAAGCAGCAAAGCTTGCAAGTATGTAGCTATGTTAATCCATGCATTTTTATCTTCCATTTTGCAAAATACATATTTCTTGTAAATTTAATTTTCTAATTGGTGCTGTATGGTTTTTTGGTGTGTAGAACATCCGAGTGTAGTATCAATTTTCTTAAATAAAAAATATGAACTACACACAACTCGATCATGGGATTTCCTTGGGTTAGAGAGAGGCGGTGAAATTCATAATGTTTCATTGTGGAAGAGATCATTGGGTGAAGACATCATTATTGGAAATTTGGACTCGGGTAATAAATGATTAATTAATATATAATTTCTTTGTGTATATGCCGTAAATATTTTTGTTTTATTAAAGAAAAGCCTATCAACCCTCATTTTATTGATGTTGTAACTTATGATAGGTGTTTGGCCAGAATCCAAGAGTTTTAGTGATGAAGGATTTGGGCCAATCTCAAAAAAATGGCGTGGAATTTGTCAAGTTTATGGACGCAATCCAGATAATTTTCACTGCAACAGGTCTTATACTCTTGATAATTCCACATTTGCTAATTAATTTAAATGTATTTGATCTTGTAGCTTAAGTTCTTAAAATGGCATTACATCCTTCATAATTTGCTATGGTTTTATAAAATCTAATCTTTACAAATTATGATACTAAATGTTTAAGCTTCACCATATATACAAGTTTAAATCGAGCTTATAGTATATCACCATGATTTGGATTATAATACATAATAAAACCAATTTAATTGTCTTTGATATTTTTCGATATGCTCATGTTTTGAATTTTATTACATCCTTGTAGGAAGCGCTTATTGGTGCAAGATATTTTTATGAAGGCTATTTGGCAAATCCTATTATCAACCTAAACATAACGTTTGATAGTGCACGTGATAATGATGGTCATGGTTCACATACTTTATCAACTGCTGGAGGAAATTTCGTTGCTAATGCAAGTGTATTTGGCTATGGAAATGGAACAGCAAGTGGTGGATCACCAAAAGCACGAGTTGCAGCCTATAAGGTTTGTTGGGATTCGTGTTATGATGCAGATATTTTGGCTGGTTTTGAAGCTGCCATAAGTGATGGTGTTGATGTGCTTTCAGTATCTTTGGGTGGTAATTTTCCTGTTGAATTTCACGATAGCAGTATTTCCATGCAGTTGCCAACAACATCATTGTTGTGGCTTCTGGAGGTAATTCAGGACCTACTCCTAACACTGTAGTAAACCTGGAACCGTGGATCCTTACAGTTGCTGCAAGCACAATCGATAGAGACTTCACAAGTTATGTTGTACTTGGTAACAAGAAAATATTCAAGGTACACTTTATATCTTATACTCCTATGTAAAGTAACCATGTCAACAAGGATTCCAAATTATATTTTTCCAATACCCACTTTTGGAATATGTATAGATCTCGCCATTTATGTAAGATTTATTTATAAATTGGCGGGACTCCCATAAATTTCACTCAATGAGAGAGTGAGTGTTGCTAACATTTATACATGAAAAAGTTGATCATATGTGTTAAGAAAATAATGAAATAGAAATTTAAATTTAGAGATAGAAAAAGATAAAATATCTTAAATTTCGTATAAACACGACAATTTTATTTTTTCCATCTTTAACAAGTTTCATGTTTTCTGTTTTTAATGTTAGGGAGCTAGCCTTTCGGAATCTCACTTACCACCTCATAAGTGGTACCCGTTGATAAGTGGTGCAAATGTCAAAGTTGATAATGTATCTGCCGAAGATGCGTAAGAATACTTTTGTTTTAAGTTGATCTTATTCAAATTACGTTGAAATAAGTATTAAAATGATATATGTTCTCTAATGATAATTATTTTTATTTTTTTTAGCATTCTTTGTTTGAATGGGGCTCTAGATCCTCATAAGGCACATGGAAAAATATTGGTATGTCTTGAAGGTCAAAATAGTAGAATTGAAAAGGGCGTCGAAGCTTCTCGTGTAGGTGCTATTGGAATGATTTTGGTTATTGAGAGGGAGTCCGGAGGAGAAGTTATAGCTGATGCTCATGTGCTTCCAGCTTCAAATGTTAATTTTACCGATGGAAGTTACATTTTTAATTACGCCAATAAAACCAAGTAATTTTTCCCCTGTGCTCTATCAATTTTTTTGATTGTTCGTTCATATACATAAAAAAAAAATATTTCATTCATACATTATATAGGTTTCCTGTGGCTTACATTATGGGAGTTAAAACACAATTGGGTATAAAGCCAACTCCTTCTATGGCTTCATTTTCATCAAGAGGCCCAAGTTCACTCGAGCCTTCAATCCTCAAGGTTATGATGATTATCAATCAACGTTTAGGCTATCTTAAAACAAATTTGGAAATGCATGGTCGTGTAATTAATTGCTATAAATTTTGTATTTCAGCCTGACATTACTGCACCAGGAGTCAACATAATTGCAGCTTATAGTGAATCTACATCTCCTTCAGAAAGTGCATCCGATAAGCACATAATTCCTTTTATGACTATGTCAGGCACTTCAATGTCATGTCCACGTGTTGCTGGACTTGTTGGTCTGCTTAAATCTATTCATCCTGATTGGAGTCCAGCAGCTATCAAGTCAGCAATCATGACCACAGGTAAACTATATTCCTTATATGATCTTGTAACTCATTTTTTTACTGCTATTATTCATCAAGTTTTACACATTTTGTAGCAACAACAAAAGACAATGTTAGAGGGTCTGCATTGGAATCATCATTAGACAAAGCAACTCCATTTGCATATGGTGCAGGACATATTCGACCTAATCACGTGGCAGATCCTGGACTTGTATATGACCTAAATGTTACTGATTATTTGAACTTTTTATGTGCTCGTGGATACAACAATACACAACTTAAATTGTTCTACAGAAGACCTTATACTTGTCCAAAATCTTTCAATATAAGAGATTTCAATTATCCGGGCATCATAATTTCTGACTTTAAAATTGGACACTCTTTGAATGTTACTCGTACTGTAACCAATGTTGGCTTCCCAAGTACCTATAGAGTGCGCGTCCAAGCACCCCCAGAATTTATAATTTCAGTTGAGCCTAGGAGACTAAACTTTAAGCAAAAGGGTGAAAAAATTGAGTTCAAGGTTACATTTACTTTGAGGCCACAAACTAAGTATATAGAAGATTACGTCTTCGGGAGGTTGGTTTGGACTGATGCAAAACATACTGTAGAAATTCCTATTGCAATAAATATTCATTCACATTAGTAAGGTTTAGGTTGATGCTGCATTTTGTTGTCAACTGTTTAAAGTGGTGTCTTTCTTTTTCTCCAGCTTTCAATAAAGGGATATGTTGTGTATAAGTTCTTCTAAAGTTGTAAAGAGAATATATAACTGTTGTTTTAATGCTATTTTACAATGTGTGTAATCATACAAATAAAATATTATGAAATAAAACTATCAAAATGTTTCGTGATGAAAAATAATAGTAGTTAAATAGATGCAAACCCTATATGAATACCAGATTGTGACTTTAATTGAGAAAGCACATGAGATAATTTTGCTTAAGTAGTTTCAATAATATAACTTGTATTTGGATATAATAAGCATGTAGCAGCATGGGGAGAATGTGTTTGGGCTTGGGGAGAGTAACTTGGTTTGGGTGGGTTACACTTGAGTTCTTTATATTTTGATTCTAGAATTTCTGGTGCTTGGTTTGGCTTGGGGATCGACACAACATGTTGATTTTTTTTTCCCCCAAAATAACTCAAGAAAGTTACGTTATACTAAACCTTTTTGTCTTTTTTTTCCTTAATAAAAAAACCTTTTTTTATCTTTTTATAGTTAATCAAAATGATCGTAATTTTTTTATTTTGGATAAGCATGGATTTTATTTTAAATTATATGAAAACAGGATGAATCAATTCAAAATCAAAATCACATGCAACAACATAAAGAAATGCTTCATCATTCATTACCAATATTTCCAATGATGGTGTCTTCACCAAATGATCTCTTCCATATTGAATCCTTTGGAATTCCACCATTGGGACAAACTTAATCCCATGACAAGCCAACAACAAATACGCCGAACCTCCCCAACAACATGTTAAGCATGAATCCATGACTTCCAATTCTCACTGAAACCAAACCTCCCCAACATATACCCCAAAAATATTCCTCTCAATTAAGCATGCAAGGTACTGTAAAGCATTGCACCTTAGCATTGTACCTTAGCATCCCTGCTACCCGAAATTAATCCAGGTTGCATTGCTTAATTTGGTTGAGCCACCCCTCCCAGTCCCACCACCTTATATTTGACTTCATTGTTGTTTTGATCTCTCAATCTTTGTCACTATATATGTAGCAATACCATTTCCCCCACCCATTGGGATTGCCCAAATAGAAATATACCCTTCCGTTATAAGACGGTGTTTAAATTGTAAGATATTCTTAAATATATTGAAGTTGTGATAAGATCTTGTGAAATGCTTATCAAATGGTTTAGAATTATTTTTTCGTGATACTGGTTATCAAATTTAGACATTGTACTGTTCCTAGTTTGGAAGATCTTGTGTTATTGCTAGGTGTTCTCTTTCAATAAAAGTTTTAGCTAATAAGAAAAAAAGCATATGTTATGTCCCAAATTTGACTCTTTCTAATAAATATCTTTATCAAACAAATAATTAAAAATGATTTTTACTACGCCTTTTGGCATTCATCAGAAAAAATAATCATTACGTTGCCATAATTCTAGTAAATTGATGCGGATTTTCCTGTGAAAACAGCTTTGTTGCGGAATTACCTGCAACCATTACTGCGGAATTACATGCGGTATATTCACAGGAGACATTCACGGACAGGTAACCCCCAACTCTGACCAATGCTTTCCTGCGGATATGTTTCACTTTTCCTGAAGAAAATTCCGCAGGAAAGTTTCCTGCGTTTCCTAAAATTCTAAGAAAACAATTACCCACGAAGGATATACCTGGGAACCTAAATCCTTGGCATCCGCAGGAAATCTGTTTCCTCCGGAATTTCACCAAAATCTGCAGATAATTCCACAGGAAAATCAAGAGTTTCTAGTAGTGCAACAAGAAACATGCACTAGTTACCGGGAAGTAAGTAGGGGCTTCCCATGTTTCGTACAGTGTGTGGTATGCATGCTAAATATGAATACAATTTACATATCTTGCTGGAATGTCCGCGTACGGTGCAAGTATGGGAAGCATTCAATGTGTGGGCTGAGATAAGTCGAGCGCTCCAACAACATTGTACTTGTATGGATGAGGTTATTATCACATGCATCTCAAAGTGAGCATTTTGCAACTATTTTGTGAAGATTATGAAAGAGTAAGAACATGAGACTTTGGCAAGACGATGAGATGAGCAGGGGCGGAGCTAGTTGTGTCTGAGAGTGTGCACTTGTACACCCTGGATTTTGAATTTTCTCTAGGTAATCATGATTTACATGTATTTTGAATACCCTGACATTTTAATTTTGCACCTGTCTCAAGACTCTCTCACATCAAAGTTGTTGCCTACCTGCACCCCTCTAGTATTAGAGGGTAGTACTTCGGTGACTTTGGCTTTGGTGCCTTTTGGTGCCTTTGTCTCTATCTCTGTCCTAACCAATAATTCTCTCTCATCAAAATATATTATTTTAATTATTCAATCATCACTCTCTTTCATCTAAATTACACTAAAGTCATCAAAGTCATTCAACACAAAGTCACTGAAGTCTCTCCTGGTGACCTGCTTGTACTTTTTTACATGCCCGTTGCTTTTCAGTTTTAACATTATAAATACTAATTGTATCTGACTTTTGCTTTTAATATTCATTCTTATTTTTTACTTTGTTTAATTGATTTAATTATATATCTTACTTTTGCTCTTTTTTTTCCCAACTAAATGTGAAAACAAGCTTATTTCCAAATCCAAACTAATACAGCCCTACACGATTAAAGTTTCTTGTGAAATTCCATCATACGTAATAATATGTATTTCGTCCTTGCAATTAGGGGTCGTTTAAAAATTGGTCTCTGTAATCATTAATCCTTGCAAATTACCCTTGAAAGGTTTAATCATTTGAAATTTCGTCCCTACACCCACTTAATTACTACCACGTCACTGATTAGCTGACATGGCAGTCTGACTTAGCAAAACTTGGCATGAATGACGAAAATACCCCTGACTTCTGGACAAAATTACCCTTAAATCATTCATCTTCCTCTTCTCTCTCTCTCGTTTTCAGAAAATTAGGGAAAGTAATAGAACAAAACCTGAGAAGAGGAAGGTGATCCATCAACAGCAGCAGTAGCAACAGGAGCGATCTTAGAACCACCTGCATTGCCACCATCACCACCATCAGAAGCTATCGTACCCGAATTCTTCTCCACCGGAGCCAGAAGCGGAGAAGATACCGCTACCGCCTATGGAGAAGAAGATACCACTGCCGCCTTTAGAGAATCATCAGACGGCGGAGGATGGTCGGTCGTAGTGAGAGAGGAGGAGGAGGAAGACGATGATGACGGAAGTGATTGATGAATTCCGGTGGGTGATTGTGATTGTGATTTTGTATCGCAATCGGAGTCGTCGAGTAAGACTTGAGCCCACAGTGAAGGAAGAGTTTTTCGAATGAGGTTTATGATGAACAATCATGGATGGTTGTTAGTTTCAGCAGACGGCGGCGCCGGTGACGGATTGTTGCAGAAAGAGTAGGGTTTATGATGAACAATCATGGATGATTTAAAGAATAGCTTTGTAATTCCATTTATCCTCAGTTTTGCCGTGGCGGGCACTATAGTTCTTTATTCTAATCTTATAGTTTTGGTTGTTGTCACATGGAAAGTCTTGATTGTGGCTATACCAATGGTTTATGGTGCATTTCGCTTGCAGGTAATACACAGATCCATCTTCAAATTATACCAATGGTGAAATAATATTATTAAGAAAGCCATCTACATCTAGTTTAAGTAGATAAATGGCTTTGGAATGTCTATCACGGATTGTTGAGAAGAAAAGAGAATGTCGCAGAGGAAGAGAAGAGAAAAGGAGGGTTGCAGTGGTATTTTCGTAATTTCACGTTTGCCTGAAAGCTTCAGGGGTATTTTGGTTCGTTTACATGAAATAAGTCAATCAGAACTGCCACGTCAGTAATCAAATGACATGGCAGTCATTAACTGGGTCAAGGGACGAAATTTTAATTGATTAAACATTGTGAGGCTAATTTGCAAGAACGAAATTCATATTAAAACCTATGTAATATAATATACTGGACGTTGACAATATCTTGAAGTTTTACTTTCTGCATTTTATATTGTTTTGTTTTCAATTTCTTTTGTCTACATGGACTATAACTCTTTAAAAAAAAAAGACCATGTTAAACGTTGAAATTACTTCACAAAAATTTGAATGTTACATAATTTAATAACGTTTTTAAAAGTACAAATTTTACTAAATTTATTTTAATGAGATTTTACTAAATTTTACTAAAAAAGTTACAAATGTTTTTTTTACCATTGAATAAAAAAGACACATAATATTTCATTTAATTTTATTGTGAGATATATTGATACACCGGTAGAAACTAAGTTGTTTATGGTGCAATAAGAGACGACTCTTTGAAGCGAAAAATTATTTAGGTAAAATAGTCTGCACCGTAGTCCAGGATTCTGGATACGCCACTGGAGACAAGTAACCAAATTTTGGAACGAGTGAATCACTTACTTGAAGATTGGAAGGTGACCAACGATATGAAACAAAACTGAAATGGTGGAACGAATAATCAACAGTTGAGACCAAATAATGAAGCTTTACATAGTTGGTTGAAATCGGATCCATGGAGATATAAATGCAACATAGATCGATGCCTCCTTTCCCTCCTCTCTAAACAAGTTGGGGATTAGTATGTGTATTCGCAAGAAAAATAGAAGCTTTGGGAAAGCATTGAGACTTTATCTGGCTATATATATTATGGATGTTTGACCTTCAACTGGATAACATGGTTTTCACTCTTTATTGAAAAAAGGTGGTTGATTCTTTTTAAGGAGGAAGCAAAAAAATATTGCATTCAGAAGTATCATTAATAGTTGTAAACAATTTTGTAATATATTTTTTCAAAATTATCATGTCGGGTTTACTCGAAGGGAAGCCAATGAAGGTAGCCCAATATTCAGCTAGCTCCTATTTGTTTACTGATGCACCTCCATGTATTTACCGTTTGATATCTAATGAATAAGTATAACTTATGTTCCCCTAAAAAAAAAAGTTACCATGAAGTTCATATTTAAAATAGTCCTTATTTATCGCAAAGCTTCTTTAAAGTTAGTGTTTGACCAAACTTCTTCTTAGATGTTCATTCACGTCTGATATAAAAAATGTTCAAAACAGGAGTCTTATTCATGGTATTGAAATTGTTGACCAGACCCCTAAAATTAAACATATTTTCTTTGTCGATGAAAATCTTATGATTTGTAAAGTTGATATCTATAAAATAAAGGTTAAACTGTACTTTTCGACCCCTAAGTTTTAAAATGTTGCGATTTTGGCCCCCTATTAAAAAAATTACAATTTTGGCCCCTTTCGTCCCAAAATTGCTGAGAAGACGCCACGTGTCCCAAAAAAGGGGGCCATAATCGCAACTTTTTGAGAAGATAAGGGGTCAAAAGATCATATTTTCATTATGTTAGGGGTCAAAATAGCATATTTCCCTAAACATAGAGGGTTATTTTTTTCATAGGGGTCAAAATCGCAACTTTTTAAAACTTAAGGGTGAAAAGTGCACTTTAGCCTAAAATAAAAGAGCTCAATAATATTTTGAAGATGTATCAACAAGCTTCAGAGAAGCTCATTAACATGGACAAGTTTGGGATTTTTTTTGGTAAGAAACTTTTTCATGATACATGTCCCTTAATCCATAGTTGACTACCTAGGAACGGAGGCAAACAACATATTGATAGAAGTATGGAGACATTCAATACACTTATGCTCTTACGTTAATAACTGTCTGATTGGTCATTTGAATTTATTTATTTTTGTCAATTGCTTAGTGTCTAATTATATTCTATCGTTTCTATTAACATGTTGTCAAAGCCTTTTAACAACATAGCCTTTATACAACATTTTTCAAATGATATTAAAACAAATCAGTTATTTCTTTTCTATAAAATTTAGCAATATTGTTCTAATGTTTAATATGTTAGGGAATACATTGCATGTAGGTGGTTAAATATGATTTTTCATCATGAAACATTAGAACTCATCATATTATTTTATCTTATTCATTTGATTCAACTCATCATAAATTACCATTAAAACAACATTGATGTATTCACTTCACAACCTTTGAAGAACTTGTACACAATACAACATGTCTTGTTATTGAAACCAGGGAGGAAAAGTGAGACACCACTTTAAACAGGTGGTAGCAAAATACAACAGAAACATAAATCTCACCAATGTGGATACTTTATTGTAATAGGAATCCCGACTTGATGTTTTCCGTCGATCCAAACCAATTTTCCAAAGACGTAATCTGTTTTATACGTAGTTCCTTTCTTCAAGGTTAATGTAACCTTGAACTCTCTCTTTTCACCCTTTTTCTTAAAATTTAGTCTGCTAGGCTTCACTGAAACTAGAAATCCTGCGGGTGCTTGGATATGCACTCGATACTTGCTTGGAGACCCGACATTGGTTACAGTACGAGTAACATTTAAAGAGTGTCCATTTTTAAAGTCAGGAATTGTGATGGCTGGATAATTGAAATCAATTATATTGAAGGTTTTGGGACAAGTGTAAGGTCTTCCATAGAACAATTTAAGTTGGGAGCTGTTGTATCCATGACCACATAAAAAGTTCAAATAATCAGTTATATTTAGGTCATACACAAGTCCAGGATCTGCGGCAAGATTAGGTCGAACGTGCCCTGCACCATATGCATTAGGAGTTGCTTCTTCTTGTGATGAATCTAACACATTGCCTCCAATGTTGTCTTTTGTTGTTGCTGCAAAAGGTTTGAAATTTTATGATTAACAAGCATAGAAAATTGAGTTAGATGATCTTATATGTGTATAAATAATATACTCTACCTGTAGTCATGATTGCTGACTTGATAGCAGCTGGACTCCAATCAGGATGGACAGATTTAAGCAGCCCAACAAGTCCGGCAACATGAGGACATGACATTGAAGTGCCTGACATTGTATTAAAAGGAGTTCTTCGCTTATCAAATTTACTTTGTGTAGGTGGTAAATCTTCACTATAAGCTGCAATTATGTTGACTCCAGGTGCAGTGATGTCAGGCTGAAATAGAAAATCAAATTTACAATTACATGGTCACCTACAATATTTTTATAATATTGCTTAAAGATTGATTAATAATTATCGCAACCTTAAGGATTGAAGGCTCAAGGATATTTGGTCCTCTTGATGAAAATGCAGCTATAGATGGAGATGCCTTTACACCCAACTGTGTTTTAACTCTAGTGATGTAAGCAACAGGAGACCTACATAATGTATGTATGAAATTATGTATATGAGTAATGAAAACTATAAAATCAAAGCATGAAAAAAGTTATGGAGCCCATATCATGGGAGAAAAATTACTTGGTGTTATTGACATATTTTAAAATGAAGTTTCCATCTTTAAAGTTAACATTTGAAGCGGGAAGGAAATGAGCGTCAGCTATAGTTTCACCGCCTGAACTCTCGTCATTAGCCAAAATCATTCCAACAGCACCTACACGAGAAGCTTCCACGCCCTTGTCAACTCTACTACTGTTACCTTGAAGACATACCAATATTTTTCCCTTTGCCTTATGTGGATCAAGAGTTCCATTAATGCATAAGAGGCTACATAAAATGAAATAATCATTTGAAAACTATCTCTGAAGAGATTGAAAATTAATTACTTTAGGTTAAAAGATCAAGCTGATAGACAACTACACAAAAGTTATTTGAGAAGGTCAGCCTAAAATAAAAGTATTCTTACGCTTTTACAGCTGACACATGATCAGATTTGGCATCAGCAGCACTTATCAATGGATACAACTTATGAGGTGGTAATTCATGCTCTGAAAGGCTCTCTCCCTAACAATGACAATTTCAAACAATTAATTAAACTTACTAGAAAAATTAAAATAACAAAGGAAATTAGAGATATAAACAAAAAATTGATTCCTAAATTTTACCTTTCTAACACTTAGTGACATAATCAAATTCAAATTTTGTCTTTCATATCCAAATTTCCATACTTCTTTCAACTTTTTTTACCATATATATGATGAACATTTTCATATAAAGATATAAGTTGTTACTAATAAACAATATACCTTGAGTATTTTCTTGTTACCAAGAATAACATAACTTGCGAAATCTCTATCAATTGTGCTTGCAGCAACTGTAAGCGTCCAAGGTTCCAAGTTGGTTACAGTACTAGGAGCAGGTCCTCCATTTCCTCCAGCAGCCACAACAATGATGTTGTTGGCAACTGCATGAAAAGATCCTATGGAAATAGGGTTTTGGAAATATTCTGTGGGTGGACCACCCAAAGACACTGAAAGCACATCAACACCATCACTTATGGCAGCTTCAAAACCAGCCAAAATGTCTGCAGCAGTACATCCAGACCAGCAAGTCTTATAGGCTGCAACTCGTGCTTTTGGTGATCCACCACTTGCTGTTCCATTTCCAAAGCCAAATACACTTGCATTAGCAACAAAATTTCCTCCAGCAGTTGATAAAGTATGTGAACCGTGACCTACACTGTCACGTGCACTATTGAATGTTTCACTTGGGTCTCTAATAGGAATTGGAACTGCCTGATAGCCTTTGCTAAAATATCTTGCTCCAATAAGCTTCCTACAAAGATGCAACAAAATTCAAAGTATAAGGATATAGAATAATATAAAAGACAATTAAATTGGTTTTATTATGTATTATTGTCGAAATCATAGTGATACTAAGCTCAATTTAAACTTGTATATATATTGTGAAGCTTAAACTTATACCATCATAATTTGTAAAGATTGGTTTTTAAAAAAACCATAGAAATATATGAATGATGTAATACCATTTTAAGGAGTTAAAGCTACTCAATAAAATACAATTAAATATAAGGAGAATAATATCGAAAGTAAAAGACCTGTTGCAGTGAAAGTTATCTGGATTTCCTTTAATGACTTGACAAATTCCACGCCATTTTTTTGGGATTGGCCCAAATCCTTCATCACTAAAACTCTTGGATTCTGGATAAACACCTGTCATAAAAAGAGAGTTGATGAACAATTGTTATAAAAATTGGAAGAAAAAAAATTATAAATGAAGGATTCAATCATATTTCAACTGCGATGTTTGTCGAAGGTTAATTATGATCTTTAAAAAAATATAATAATTAACCAAAATGGTGGAATTTAATTTACATACATTTGTAATGTCAAATTTATATATCAGTTCCTAAGATATCTCTACGCATATCATTTAGAATACCCTTAAAAAATATCATTTAGAGTAAATTGATTGATTGCACATGTTAAAATGTTTTACACCAGTTGTGCATAAAAATTAATCTTTAAAATTAAATTATATGACAAAATTAAAGTAACTATGATAATAGACCAAAAAAATACCAAGTTAAAGCTGGCTGCCTAAAGTTTCACGTAAATCAAATGGTTCAATTAAAGTTATATCATAAAAAAAAAAGTGTCTTTTGAGGCAGATCGCATGGGACAAACGTAAACAAATTAATACTTCATTTATCTTTCAATTACCAGAGTCTAAATTTCCAATAACAACATCTTCACCCAATGATTTCTTCCACAATGAATCTTTTGAAAATCCACCACCTCTCTCTAACCCAAGAAAATCCCATGACCGGGTTGTGAGTAGTTCATATTTTTCATCTAAGAAAACCGATACTACATTCGGATGCTCTGCATTCACCAATAATATAAAACCAATTAAAATTAAATAACAATGTATAAAATATCCATATACATATATCATGCAAAATGAAAGATAAATGTAAGAATTAAATAAAACTACATACTTGAAAGCTGAGCTGCTTCATCTTCATCAAGTATTGCAGCAAATCCATTAATATATCTATTATAAGAGTAAAATATTGCTTCTTTGGCCTTCTCGGTGCTGTGTAACAAAAAAAAAATCATCATTTCATAATTTAATTGACCACATAATTTTATGCATTTTGGAGATTGAATTTATACCTTCCAAGGTAAGATCCAAGTAAATCATAGTGAGAGTTTGTGGCAGATTCAATATCAAATGATGAAGGATTTGGACCATGAGAATGCGATCCTAAGTATACAATATATGACTAACAAAAAAAAAACATGATTGATTATTAGACCAAATAGTTAAACATTAAAAATATGACAATTAGGTTATGATGAGCACGAGATTTAATAATACCATAAGTTGTCTACAGTGACAGAGAAATGTTGTGACCATTTTTAATTTAAAAAAACAAAATACTCGTGGGCAATGAATAATGAAAATTTAAGAAAATAAGCTTGCCTGTTTAATTGCAAGGGTAGGTTCATGCAGTAAAACAAAAAGAAGAAGTGACATTAACACATGAGAAATGGATGAAGACATTGTTTCTCTCATGAATGATGTTTGTTTTTCAAAATAAATTTTAGGGATGTACAAAGGGTATGTGCTCTCCCTCCCTTATATACTAATTTCTGTGATTGATTTTGACCAAATTTCTCATGTGAACAACCATTATTTGTAATGGAGTCAACTATTATGGTTAAGTTCATTCTTCATTTTTTAGGCATTTATGTTAAATAAATAAATATAATTTAATTAATATCGAAAATTGCATTTTTGTTTTCATGGTAAGAAACCGGTACTATTATTTCCAAACAAGGAAGTTTTCATGGTAGGAAACCGGTACTATTATTTTCAAACTAGGAAGGTACTCAATAGATTTTGATTTATTTGAATAGGAAGGTAATAAATAGATTAATGCAACATCAATAATGTGTCTTATTTATATTCTCAAATAAAAACTTTTTATTAATTTTTTTGAAGGAAAAAAAAATTATTTATTGGATACCATGTATGATTATTATCGGATCTTAATTCTTTATAGATTCTTTAAAAAAAAAAGAAAAAACTTCGAAGAAAAAATCATCATAATCTAGAATTCGGTCAGGTAAAAGTAAAACTTAAATATTGTTTGAAATAGAGTAATTTTGATATTATTATTCAAATCTACTTTAATTTTTTAATTTCATTAACTTGCATAAATAAAAATCAATAGAAACACTGTATTAATGTGATAATTTTAAAATAATCATTAGGTTTCAAAATTTAAACATATTAATTTTCTCATATATATACATATAAATTTTGACTTTTTGAGATATAAACAACATATAAAATCTACAACGGGTCAGTGCAAACATTGAATGATGTTTTGCCTATGAAATAAATTCATTTAATAACTTGTCAAAAAAATTATTTAATAAAAATATTACATTGATGTTTATATATATGAAAATAATCATGAGTTTCCAATATTTTATCGTATCGACGTTTTCATATATGTATATATAATTTGATTCTATAGATATAAACATTTAAAATCTGCAACGGAAGCGGTGCAAACATTAAACGTTGTTTTGCATATAAAATTAAAAAAAAAAATTAATAGAAACACTGCATTAATGTTGACATTTTGAAAATAGTCACGAGTTTTTAAAATTTTATGATATTGACTATCACATATTGGTATATAAAAAACTTCTTCTGCATATATAAACATAAAATCCTCAACGAGTGCGGTTTAATGTACCGTTTGACCGGATTTTTTTACGGTCTAAAAGTTACTTTCAAACAAAGTTAAAACAAAGACATTTAAGAAAGAAGCTAAAGTTGTTTGGTTTCTTTATTTTTTTTAGTTTTAAGTTAAAAGTTTTAAAATAAAGACATTTAAGAAAGAAGCTAAAGCCGTTTGGTTTCTTTATTTTTTTTAGTTTTAAAGCTAGTTTTATGTTAAAAGTTGTTTGGCAAAATATTGTACAAAACTTTGAATTTATTATTTTTTTTGTGGTGTCCGGAGTTCGAATCCCGAACCTTACATATATATATGCATTGTCCCTATCAACTGAGTTATGCTCACGAGAACAAAACTTTGAATTTATTATGAATTAACATAATAAATAAAAGAAAATAGATTTTTCAAACAAGGAAGGAAATAAATAGATTTTTTTATTTGAATAGGAAGGCAGTAAATAGATTAATGCAACATCAGTAATGGGTTACTATATTCTCAAATAAAAACGTTTTATTTATTGGATACCATGTATGAATATTATAGGATTATTTCAACAACAAAAAATGTATGAATATTATAGGATCTTAAATCTTAAAACCTAGCCGTCACCCCTTTCTTCTTTTTGTCTATCGAAGATGGGTGATTGAAGGTCAATTTTAATCAAGAATCACCCCTCCGAGTTGTTTTTCCTTATATCCTAATTAAATAAGTGATTTCCACATATTTTTAGTTTTCTTTCGTTTGTTTTTGTGATTTTGTCGTGACTGTGTTTGTTTTGATTTTCCGTCTTTGTGCGGTGTGTTTTTTATTTCCCGTCTTAGTGGAGTGTTTAATTGATTCAGCTTGAAAGATTAGCTTTGAGCAAGTGCAGATCCGATCAATAACTTTTGCGTCGTCAATGTTGCAGATTCATGACATGAGTATTCCAGAGACTTGAATATAGTCATATTTGTAGGCATAAGTACTTTGCCGTTTTATGTTATTAACATGGATGTTGTGAGTTTGTTCGCAAATTCATCCTTTTTGTTTTTAGCGACTTTGAATTTCAATTGTATCGATGTATTCTATCAATTTGAATGAATGAATATCGTTTATTGTTGTAAAAAAAAATCTTTGAAGTAAAAAATCATAATAATATAGAATTCGGTCAAGTAAAGAAAATTGTTTTTCTCCTTTTTCATTTTGCTCATTCCACCTCAAACTTTAAAAAATAACCTCAATGTGAGTTAATTCACGTTTGAGACTCGATTCGATATTTAATTCGTTTAAATTTGTTCATGAACCAAATGAGTCGAACTTGAGTTTAAAATTAAACTCGTTAAACAAATGAGTTGAAATCTAGCTATGTATAGTTCGACTCATTTGATTCATGAGTCAGCTTGATATATACATCATCAAAATGTGACATATAAGAAGAGCAAAAGGAAAAAACAAAAGCAAGTATATTGAAGTTCTTAGTTCCACCACGCCTAAAAGTATATTGAACTTTTGTGGACGATTTTTTTTCTTTTCTGGTCAAGTAGTTTAGTGGCTAGAATTCACCTTTTTCAAGGTGAATGAGTGGGTGTTCGGGGTTCGAACCTCGGTTCCATATATAATAATAATGTATCTCCCTATCAACTGAGCTATGCTCATAGGGACTGAATTAATTAATTAACAACAATTTGAAATTTGTGCTTATTTTCCCTAAGCATGAAAAATAATGGAAAAAAATCGCAACACAGAGCATTTTAGTTTTTTTGGCTTTTACACCGGTTTTCAACCCACCAATGGTGGACGACTAATCCGACTTATGCGTAGAGACATGCGCACTAGGTAAGCGTTGTTCCCCCTGGAAATCGAATCCGGTATTCCCTAGGTACGTCTTTGGAAGAAGCTCCTTGCCACTGGCGCCTAAGCAGCTTGGTAAGTTTTTTTTTTTTAATTACCTTGCTATTGTTTTTTTTTTCCGTTTCATTTTATTTGAGTTATTTAGCTGAACCTATTGAGTCGAACGGAGTTGCTCGTGAGCTTAAACCGAGTTGAACTCGAGCTCAAAAAAAAATTGTGACAAACTCGAGTCGAGTTTCGAGCGGAATTTAATTTATCGAGTCGAACCGAGCTGAACCAAGTTCGACTCATTTCCAGCCTTAGTCACCGAGTGCATCTCCTCCTAGATCCTTGTTATCGTATTGAGATAGTATGGATGTGGGTCGGGATAACGCAACACCTCCTTGGTAATGTCGTAAATGTTCCGCATAACCTGGGGTGGGTCGAGAAGCTCTCTTGCATACTCCTCCTGAATAATGACCTCCTGATTAGGAGGCCTCTGAGGTGGATCCTTAATAACCTCTGCTAGATGGCTCATCACCGTATGAGAGACTGGTAGAACCAAGATGTGTACCCCGATCTAGTCTTCCACGGATTCCTTGCCACCCGACCCCGATCAACCAACTGTATGACCTGGATCATATAAAGGCCTGAACTATCTCCTATGGCTCAAGAGGTGCCACGTCTGTAGGAGGTTTGGAATGCCCTGCACACGCTTATACTGCCTATCACTCGCTTCAACAAGTGACGACCACTTCGTCTTAGTGTTGGCCATGATCCAACCGGAGTACCCACATATATCATGAAAAGGTATGACATCCATGTGATCATTGTGCGGCCTCCACATGACATCCTCCTTCGCCAGCCGATCTAGGAGGCCTCAGTAGTGACTCGTGGAAGCATGACCCCTTGTCAGAACAAATCAGTTGGCACGCGGGAAATGATGCTCATAATTTGCATTAGCATTCCACATATATATTTTGGTGAAGTGATCCATAGCTCATGCCTACAATCAACACATGTTATACAAACAAATATTTCATCATCACATGCATATACAAACACAATCAAATCAACACATTTATAATATACTATAGAAAAGATTAATTACTACCTTAAATAAAGACATGTATCTGGCAATGGAACCCTTTGTAGGGTTTGTAGCCTCCGAAATCTGAGTGTAAAGATGACTGGTGTCATCCTGCCCCAGGACTACTCGTGCACCCTGTACAAATCCAGCATCCCCTCCAGTCATATCAAACTAATGTGTTTGTTGCTCTTGTTGGCAAAAATGGTGACACCAACCAAGAACAACAAAAAGGCCCTCAAACAATACTCCCTAGTATGACGAAGCTCCTCCTCCTCCTCCTCCTCATCATCATCATCAGCCGGGTCCTCCAACTCATTGCACCTACTAAGGTGTCTCTCGTACAACTTCTTTAGCGAAGGAATACTCACATTTCCGCCCCATTGTGCGACTATCTCCCATGTAGCCTCGTCATTAGTAACACCCAACAACTTCGCCATCAGCTGAATGCCTAACTCGTAACCTAGTCACCGAACGACATCAACTTCCCTTCAATGGGGACGTGTAGAAGACATACCACATCTTTGAGTGTGACGGTCATCTCCCCAACAAGTAGATGGAAGTTGTTGGTCTCCTCGTGCCACCTCTCTAAAGAAGCGAGGCAAAAACCGAATTCATTATTTCGATCCCATAACCAATATGCGCCCTCTCCTGGGACTTCCAACTTGTTAGCCTTAAGCGTCTTTCCGTGCAAGGAAGGGGTTATCTTATGCGTCCTCCGAAACTGAAATACAAAACCGAAAACAAACAACCAACCGTTAAAAATATAAGCATTTGAAAAACTAAAAAAATAAACATTTTAACATAACAATTAAATCGTAAATAAATAATAATTAAAAGGGTTAATACGTCTTTACCCCCCTGTAATTTGGGCGAGTTCCGGTTTTCCCCTGTAAAAAATTTTGTTAAGATTCTGTCCCTAAAATTTGAAGATTCTTTCGAAAACACCCCTGATCCCATCTGACACACTCCTGGTGCTGACGTGGCGTGATGTGGCGCACCACATGTGTAAAAAAAAAATTATTTTTTTTTTCGCCTGACACATGTGTAATTTAATAACACATCACTATTTCCTCTTTTACACTTAAAATCATTTTAATATTTTATTAAAAACATTAAAAAATTTAAAATGTTATAAATCCAAAACCAAACCCCTCTCCTCCATCGTCTGCATAATTTTCCTCTCCTTCTTCTTCTTCGCCATTCCATTTCCTTGTTCGATTCTAGATCCTAAGTTCATAATCCTTTTGAATCTCTTCTTCAATTTCGTTTCTCGAATTCATATCTCTAATTTCCTTGCGATTTTCGTTTTTTAGGGTTTGACATGGCTGGAAGCAAAGCATCATCAATTGGGAACTCAAATGGAAGAACAGCTCCCAAATGTGGGTGCAATAGGTCTATGCGACTGTGGGTATCAAACACAGATGATAACCCAAAGAGGAAATTTTGGAGGTGCTGCAATTTTTGGGAGGTAAGAATTTTTGATGTTTGATTTTGTTTTCCTCTTCTAGTCTTCTAAATATGGGTAATTTTTTTGGTGTAGAATGAAGATCATTGTGGTTTGTTCATATGGGATGATGAGTTAGAAACACCAAGAGTGAAGCCCGTGCTGAAAGGTTTTGCTGCAAAGAACAGGGACAATGTACTTGGTTCTACATTTCAAAACTCAAAAGGTTTAAGTGGCTACAATGTTGGAAGCAGCAACATGGTGAATCTGACTGGTAAAAATGTTGAAGATGGTTGCAAGAACTGTGCAACTATATCTGAATATCTAAAGGTGTTTGGTAAGGAAATTGGAGAAGAAGTTGGAAAGGAGTTAGGCAAGGTATATGGGACTGAGACTGCCTCAACGAAGCACCTAAAAACAAAGAAGAAGTTGCAATATGAAAGAAGCAAAAGCTTTGGTCTACTTGTTTTATTAGTGTTGTCATGGATTGTCTTGAAGTTTATGTAATCGGTTGAAATGTAATGTGTTCAAAGATGATCTTTTGTAACATCTATAACTAGTATTATGTAATGGTTGGTATTAATGAATGAAGTATTTTTGCTTTGTACATTCTGGTTTAACTTTGGCATCAGTAACAACATGATTCACATTAAAAATAGGTACACCATATTTAGTAGTGCATAAAAGACTTTAGAAAAGAGCACATAAAGAGCAATAGTCATAACATAATAAGGTCCTGGACCATTGTTAATTGTGTGCTTAAAACACATTACAAAGCATTCAAAATATAGCACCCATTGTGCTTAAAGTCTTAACAGTGAACAAAGTTTCAAAATATTGCACACAAATTGCTTAAAGTCACTACAAAACACTAACACATAACTTGAAACAAAGCTATTTCTCTGTAACTAAAGTTGGTAATGTTCTCATATATGGAAGAACTACTCCTTCCTTTTCTACAGTACCTTCTTGTGTCAACACCCCTTCTTCAGACTCATCTAACACCACTGGTGCATCTTTAGTAGCCCCTGGACCTTTAATTGACTTTGTCTTTAGCCTCCTTAACCTATCACTTGTCCTCTTTTTCAACTTAGCAGAAATTGTCACAGATGGTCCATTGAGCATCCTTGGGCCATTAAGCATCCTTGGTCCATTGAGCATCCTGGGCCCATTAAGCATCCTTGGCCCATTGAGCATCCTGGGCCCATTTAGCATCCTAGGCCCATTGAGCATCCTTGGCCCATTTAGCATCCTTGGCCCAGGTGCAGCAGTAGGTAACTCAGTTGCAGCTGCAGACACTTGAACCTCAGTTGCAGTTGCAGACACTTGAACCTCATTTGCAGCTGTAGACACTTGAACATCAGTTGAAGTTGCAGACACATGGACCTCAGATGCAGCTGCAGACACATCAGGAACAACATTTTTTGAGCTTTCAGCTGCAGACATTTGAACCTCAGATGCAGCTGCAGACATTTGAACCTCAGGATATTGCTCAGTTGTAGAAGCAGTAATAGGGACTTCAGCTATGGATGCAAAGAGTGCATCAGGAATGTCATCAAACACATCTTCAATGGATTCCAAGGCATTTTGAGAACTATCTTGCTTCTACAAAATAGTAACAAGCAATATACCTTTTAGTCATGCAATACACTATCATGTGTAAAAATAATGGATATGCAGCAGTTCTTAAAAGTTACCTGTCTTTTAGCTGGGTTATCAGAGTTGTCCATATCAACAGTTTGAGCATTAGATGTATCACCATTTGCACTTGCATCCTGATTTTCAGCACTTTCAGTCTGCTTCTTTGGTTTTCTCTAAACAATTTTAAAGTTTATCAGATGTGTACAAAATGACATATTTAAACGAAGTTAAACAAGTCAAAAAATATACCTTTCTCTTTGCAGCATTTGGAGATTGAATAGTACTTGTACACCTCCTCTTGTTGTGTCCAAACTTGTCACACTTGGTACACCTATAACTCACCCCAGGCCTTCTCATTCTAGTGCCAAGCTCATCAACCTCCCTGATCCTAAGCTTTTTGGGCCTTCCAGGTCCTCTTTTGAAGTGAGGTGGCAAAGGTCCTTCCATGTCTACTTCAGGCCACATTTCCATGCCATTAATGGGACTGACTCCAAAACCATAACACTCTAGATACTTTGCCCTTGAATAGTACTCATGAACAAAATCTGAAGGGTTTTGTCTCCTATAAGATAATGCAGCAACTGCATGTCTACAAGGAATCCCTACCAATTCCCAAAACCCACAAGAACAAGTTCTCTTACCAGTATCAACAATAAATTGTTCCCCACCCCAATGATGTATCACTTGCCATTCATCCCCCATGGACAAATGTGGTGTCCACTGTCCAGACAGAAACACTTCTTTATCTAACCTCTTCCTAGGCATAGGCATGATATTGTGTTGCCACCTATATAATTTATTTCTAGCAGTACCAATTCTATTCATTAAGTAAGTCCTATCCATTCACACATAGACAAAAAAGGTTTATCCCTAGCTACTAATATTGTTGCATTAAAGGACTCAGTTAGGTTATTCATTAGCACATCACACTTAGGGTAGTAGGAAAAAGCATGCTTACACCAACTTTTAGTAGGATGCAGCATCAACCACTCCCAGGCACCAACATCAACCTTCTTTAATTCATCCATTTTTGCCTTCCAAGCTTGAAAGTATGTAGCTTTAGCAGCACCCATCATCAGGTCCCTTATCAAGGTTCCACCACCAAACTTCTTCTTGAAGTTTGCATACAAGTGTCTTAAACATAGCCTGTGCTCAATTGATTCAAACATTTCTTCAAACACTGACATTAATCCCTATTAACAGTTTAAAACAGTTAAGAAAGTAAGACTCACAAAACAGTTAAGATAGTAAAACTCACAAAATTTTAAACAGTTCAAAATCACAATTTATATTGGTATACCTTCTGTTGGTCTGATATGAAGACATATCTTTTATCATTGCCTATGTCATTCATCAACAACTCCATAAACCATTTCCAGCTTGCCTTACTTTCTACTTCAACAACACCAAAGGCCAGGGGAAAATATTGGTCATTGGGGTCCCTTCCAACAGCTAACAGAAGTTGTCCACCATATTTGGTCTTCAAGTGGCACCCATCTACCCCCACAAAAGGTCTACATGCAGCTTTGAATCCTCTCTTGCATCCATCAAAGGAAAAGTAGAAAGAGGCAAACCTTGGTTGAAGTGTAGGACCAAGTCTTTCAACATTTACCTTTGCAGTGTTACCAGGACAAACCCTTGTTAGCTCAGCAGCATATCTCCAAACCATGCTATACTGCCTGTCAGCATCCCCATCAACAATCTTTTGTGCTATCTGCTTTGCCCTCCATGCCCTTCCCTTTGTGATATCAACTGAATGGTTCTTCCTCAAATCTTTCATGATGTCTTTGATTGTCACTTTTTCAGATGTTTGTAGTTTGTCAACAACAACAAAGTTTGCAACCCACTTAGACTTGGCAGATCTGTTTTTTGTAACCCTCCCACACGTGTGGTCCTTTACATAGCTTTTAATTTGGTATGTGTGACTGTGACCCACTTTTGAACAAAGACATAAATACCCACACTTCTTTTTTTTCCCCTTCCTCTCTTTTTTCTCCTTTTTTCAAAGCATCTTCCTTACACACAGTCCTTACCCTATAACTCTCATTTTTTTCAAAGCTAATTTCATGTCCATTCAGTATATTCCACTCCATTATTGCTTCCTTGAACTCTTTTAAGGAATTAAATTCCATGCCTAACCTAAACTGATAATCCTTGTTTAATTGCTCCCTTCTAAACTTTTCATACCTTGGCCCTCCCTTATGGTCTGATTCCTCTGGATCTGAGCTATCTAACTCTTCACTGAAGTATTCGGCTTCTTCTCTGGTTCTTAAGTTCTGCTTCTTCTCTGGTTCCACTAAAGGAGCTTTACTTGAGTTTTTCTTCTTCTCTGGTTCCACCAAAGGAGCCTTACCTTTTCCCTTTGACTTACTTCTAGTGCAGGGACTAGTGGTTGACTTCTTCATATTGCCTATTAACAACTTCTCTGCAAGGACTTCTTCATTTTCAACATCATCAAACCCATCATCTAGTGCAGTAGCTCTCTCATTTTCACTGTCATCTAGCTCCAGATCATAACTGCTATAACCATTATCCTCCACATCAGAGTTGAACTTCACATCAGAGTTGAACTTCATATCAAAACAAATAGGTTCCCTGAATTCCAAATCTCTTTCCAAGACCTGCTGTTGATTGTGTTCTAAGTATAAATGTCCATCAACTCCATCACCAATAGCCCTTATAGCAATTTCTTCAGCAAGATGATCAACATAAATTTGAAAAAACTTACCATCTTTCCCATCAACTGCACCCCAAACTCTGTGGTGTTGTTTCTCATAGCCCCAACCAGTTACAATCTCGTCAATAGCATCCATACCCCAAGTCTGTAAGTCAATATCACTTACTATTGTTTGCTTTCCACCTCTATAGAACAAGACATCATCCTTAACAAACTCACCACCGTGATGAAAGATACAGTTGAACAACAATTTTTCCTGCAAAATTTTTTAAGACCAATCAAAGTTAGCCACGTGTAAATGTGGTCCCCACTCATGTACCACAAATCGCACAGTAAGCAAGTAAATTTCCTTTGTTAGAGTCAAAAATCGAAGCAAATTTATGATTGTTAAAGTCATTTACAGGACCACAGAAAAAGCCATCTTTGTTAAAACCATGCAAAACCCTTCAAACCAAGAAAAATGATAAAGAAGAAAATGCTAAGCGTTTAAACTTACCGAAGCGTTTCCACCGTCTTTGTTCAGCTTCGCCTCCGCTACGACCCTCTTTCCTCCATCTTCCATGGGTTTCTGCTTCTTCGCGTTCTTCTTCTTCACATCGTTCCCCTTTTTCCGATTCTTCTTTTCAGTACCTTCCTTCTTCTTCTTCTTCGCGTTCTTCATGTTCTTCGACTTCGTCATCTTCTTCTGGGTTTCGATTGGAGTACGTTTTGTTTGGGAGAAAATCATGGAATGGGTTTTGAAAATGGAAGATTGAAAATGGAAGATGAAATTGTGTAGTGTCTTTTGTTAGGGTTGAAAACGAAAAAACACTGTGACTTTCTATTTTCTCTTATTTTGGATTTATAACATTTTAAATTTTTTAATGTTTTTAATAAAATATTAAAATGATTTTAAGTGTAAAAGAGGAAATAGTGATGTGTTATTAAATTACACATGTGTCAGGCGAAAAAAAAATAAAAAAAAAATTTACACATGTGGCGCGCCACATCACGCCACGTCAGCACCAGGAGTGTGTCAGATGGGATCAGGGGTGTTTTCGAAAGAATCTTCAAATTTCAGGGACAGAATCTTAACAAAATTTTTTACAGGGGAGAAAACCGGAACTCGCCCAAATTACAGGGGGGTAAAGACGTATTAACCCTAATTAAAATAAACACTTTAATGTAACAATCGAATTCTAAAAAAAAAAAATGAATAAACATATAAACATTTTAACATAACAATTGAATCGTAAAAAAGACAATAATTAAATAAAATTAAACAATTATACTTACTTCGATGTCGCTCCAAAGCCCACAGGCAACGTGTCTACCGAACCTCGGTAGAAGCGACGGGTCACTAGGGCCCCAAGAAAATCCTTCACTACGGGTGCAACCTCCAGTACCGCCTGCTGCTCATTGTCAGCCTCATCCTCCTCTTGAGTCGCCTGCTCGTAGTAGTGAGATTTCTCCTCATGATACTGCTCATACTGTGTAGGGTCCACTATTTGGTACGGGCCTGTCTGAGACGATGACCCCTCCCCATTCCTACACCCGTTGCCGCATCCCCTTCTAATCAAAAGGCGTGCAACCAGCCACTCGGCCCATGCACTCCTGGTCATCGTCTCCTTGCCGAGTCTCTGCCTGTTTGGGTTGCCAGACATATCTACACAACATAAAACAATGTAAAAAATCAATTAATTTTTCATTTAGACATTTTATCAAACACTTAGAGTTAAACATAAACATTATGAGTACAATGTGTCATTTCAATCTCTAAACTACCATACTAAACTCAAACTTACAATAATCAACTTTAACAATACAATTTCTAACTAATTTCATCATTAACATGTAAAAAATAAATTAATTTTGCATTGAGACATTTTATCAAACATCTAGCGTTCAACATAAACATTATGAGTTCATTGTGTCATTTGAATCTCTAAATTACCAAATTGCACTCAAACATACTATAATCAACATTAACAATCCAATTTCTAACTAATTTCATCATTAACAAGAAAAAATCTAACATAAAATCAACCCTAAAAACCTAAGATTTAACAACTTTTATCAAAAAAATCTAACATTTCAACTAAAAAAACAAATGTCAAATGATCATAATCACTTACTAGATGTTGGAGTAGAAGCTGAAATTGATTTGATTGAGTTTGTGGGAATTCGAATTTGGGATAAGTTGGATTTGCTTTTGATTTTGAAACACAATGGTTTCTGTTTTTGCATGTGTTGTTCTAAAATAGAACACAATGCAAGGTAACTCACACTGGTACCGAACGTGAGTTAACTCTCGTTGGCTTTCAACATGAGTTAAGTCACATTAGGTACCGAGCGTGAGTTAACTTGTGTTGGGGTTATTTTTGGAACTTTGGGGTGGGAATGAGCAAAATGGTTTGGAAGAAGAGCAATTTTCTAAGGTGAAAGCCATAAACTCATCCCCCTAAAGTCGCAAAACTGCCTAAATCTAGAGACGGAAAAATGGCAATAGCTGAGACAGCATAAAGGCTCTGCCTGGGCTAAAAAAACCACAATCCGAAACACCACCACCAAACCAAACCTCCAAGGGAACCGCAAAACAAACATAAAAAACTCTTAAACAGCACCTACGTGACATTGTCTATAATTGAAACTAAAGAAACACCCGAACTCAAATAAAGAGTTGTCAAACTCAATTTTTTTAAATAACTATCGTGACCCTATTTAAAGTCAGAGCAAAACATTGTATGGACTTGTCCACCGAAATTGGCAATAGAAGGAATCGAACTTGAAATCTTTGAAGGAGCATATTTCAATATCCCAAGCCAACCACTAGGCCAACCCCAAATAGATTCATATAAATTAAATTTAATATACTAATTTTAAAAATATTTTTTATATTGGCCTTGTGAAATAATTGCTAGCTGCGCCAATGTTTATTTCGTAATACGATTTAACTGTGTAACCTTTAGGATGTTGGTTTCATTGGGAGCGGTTATGGTGCATAAGGAAATCCTTATGCATCGTGCATAAATCCCAACATAATTGCTTCCTACACCCCCAAAGGAAACCAAACAAAACAAAACAAAACGAACCAAACGCGGAAACAAACTGAATCATCACCGTCGTTCATCGTCAGCACCACTGGAATCTTCAATCTCATCATCAACACCGTCGTTCATCATCATCACTGTTATCATCACCATCCTGGAATGCCAAAATCATTTTGTTGTGGAAATGGTTTCTGTGAGTTGTACTCCAAACTCATTTTGCTGTGGAAATGGTTTCCAGAATCTTCAATCTCATCATCAACACCGTCGTTCATCATCATCACTGTCATCATCACCGTACCGGAATGCCAAAACCATTTTGCTGTGGAAAACCATAAGATGTACTTAATGGTTTCCAACAGTTGTACTCCAAAACCATTATATATACTTAATGGTTTCCAGCAGTTTCCCAGCCATAAATCCCTCTAACATCACAAAGATTTCGAATCCAGTAACAACTTCAAATCTGAAACCGTGAACACAAACAGTGACGAAACAGTAACATATAGCAATCAACACAGCGCCACTGGATCGAAGAAGAAGAAGAAAACGCGAGGGAAGAAGAGGAGCGAACCGATTTTAATCTTTGGATCTACTCCTTCTCGTTGTGTTTTTGCGCGATCCGAGTTCGAATTTGGCTTTAAAACGAAAATGGATGTTGAAAATGGCTTTAGTTTTTAAAAAGGGTGAGTTTGGTTCTCCGGCACGGCGCCGCCGCCGCCTCTGGCCGGCGACCACTGCACCGGAATCATTATGTGTGGCCGGAAGAGATGAAAACTCATCTAAATTGTAGAGAGAGGGAGAGCTTTATGTTTTAGTGAGAGAAATGTTTGAAGCAAATGATGTTTGATTTGGTGTAGTTTGAGAAAACTAGGATTATTACACGTGTACACTAAATCTGATGGTTGTGAAGTGTTTATGCACGGTGCATGAGGGTTTCCTTATGCACCATAACTTTTGCCGGTTTCATTGTTGATATTTTCACTTGGGAAAATAATTAACAAGAATGTACCCATATGAAGGCTAGATTGGACATCTACTTTCGCTAATTATTCTAACACTCGTCTCAATTGATTTGGTTCTGATCATGACCCTATTTAGCTCCCGTATAACACTAACTTTAAGATTATAATAAGTATAAAAATACTTACATTAAGATATTCAAACAAATTTGGGCTCGTGGCGAGGATTGCTCAACGATCATCAAAGAAACTTGGTTCTCCGATATCAATCAATTCATACCATTATAAAACTGGAGCAGACTACGAATGCTTTATCTAATTGGGGCAATACGAAGTTTGGTCACATTCCTAAAAAAAAAAAAATAAAGAGCTCTAAAATGAAATTGAAGGTCTCCTATCGAGTATGAAAACCCTAATTTCATGGATACGATCAATAGTGTTAGCTACCCTTAAATTGCAAAGAAACGTGGTGGCACCAAAGATCCATAAATCTTTGGATCTAACATGGAGACAAAAATAATACGTAAATAAAATTATTTCGAGAAAAAGAGAAACATTGAAGCCATCAAAAACCATTTGGGTATTATCACTGACAACCCTGGGGATATTGAACAAATTTTTATTAATTATTTTCAAGATATTTTCAAGTCGTCTATTATAGAGAACATCGAGGAAACAATGGTTGTGGTGAAAGATAAAGTTCCTAACATGCAGAATTTCTTCAAGCTCATTTAACTAGTCAAATGTAAAGTTTGGCTTCACCAGATCTAGATGGCTTTGCAACGATGATTTACCGTAATTATTGGGAGATTATTGGTAATTATGTTTCTAATCTTGTCCTTGATGTTCTGAATAGTAATAGCGACCCTGGTGAAATGAATAAGACTTACATATGCCTTACTTCGTAGATTAAACATCTTTCATTGTATGAAGAATTGTAACAGGAAGACAAATTTTGCGGGTATTAATATTGATATGGTCAAGGCCTATGATAAGGTGAAATGAGAGTTTTTCATTAAACTCTCCTAGTGATGATGGGTGTTTTCCTATAAAATTGACAAAAAAAGTATTATAAAGTGTGTTAGCTCGAGTTCCTTCTGCATTCTTATCAACGAGATACTATCCCAAATTTTGCCCCTCAAAGAGGTCTTAAACAAGAAGATCCAATTTTTATAAAAGCAGTTATCCAAGCTATCCCTACCTCAAGGGTTTTGCCATAAAATGGAGGATACAGTATCCAAATTTTGGTGGGATAGTAAAGACTTTGAGGGTAAAGTTCATTGGATCATTTATGCAAACCCAAATCTGACGGTAATAACTGTCAGAATCATGGTTGGAAAGTTTTTTTGTTCAATTCCTTGGTGTCTAATTATTTTATATTGTTTCTATTAATATGTTGCTAAATACTTATACCAACATTATGTCAAAAAAAAATACTTATACCAACATAGTCTTTTATACAAAAAAATTCAATGTTATTAAAACATATTACTAATCTCTTTTCCATATAATCTAGCGGTATTAATTTCTAATGTGTTTTTATTTTTGACAAATCACAATATTTTTCTAATGTTAATACGTTATAGGAATAAATTGTTAGAGAGTGGTTAAAAATTATTTTATTTCATATTGTTTTATATTATTCATTTGATTTCATTCATCATAAATTACCATTCAAACAACATTGATATATTCACTTCACAAATTTGAAGAACTTGTACACAACACAACATGTCCCTTTATTGAAAACGGGAGAAAAATATTGACACCGTCTTTAACAGTTGGTAGAAAATGCAGCAGTAACCTAAATAAATATCACTAATGTGGATACTTTATTGCAATAGGAGTCCCAACTTGATGTTTTCCATCGGTCCAAACCAATTTTCCAAAGACGTAATCAGTTTTATACGTAGTTCCTTTTTTCAAGGTTAATGTAACCTTGAACTCTCTTTTTTCACCCTTTTTCTTGAAGTTTAGTCTCCTAGGGTTCACTGAAACTAGAAATTCTGCGGGTGCTTGGATATGCACTCTATACTTGCTTGGAGACCCGACATTGGTTACAGTACGAGTAACGTTCAAAGGCTGTCCAATTTTAAAGTCAGGAATTGTGATGGCTGGATAATTGAAATCAATTAAATTGAAGGTTTTGGGACAAGTGTAAGGTCTTCCATAAAACAATTTAAGTTGGGAGCTGTTGTATCCATGACCACATAAAAAGTTCAAATAATCAGTTATATTTAGGTCATACACAAGTCCAGGATCTGCTGCAAGATTAGGTCGGACGTGCCCTGCACCATATGCATTAGGAGTTGCTTCTTCTTGTGATGAATCTAACACATGGCCTCCGATGTTGTCTTTTGTTGTTGCTGTTAATGGTTTAAAATTTTATGATTATTAAGCATAGAAAATTGAATTACATGATCTTATATGTGTATAAATAATATACTCTACCTGTAGTCATTATTGCTGACTTGATAGCAGCTGGACTCCAATCAGGATGGACAGATTTAAGCAGCCCAACAAGTCCGGCAACATGAGGACATGACATTGAAGTGCCTGACATAGTATTAAAAGGAGTTCTTCGCTTATCAAATTTACTTTCTGAAGGGGATAAAGCTTCACTATAAGCTGCAACTATGTTGACTCCTGGTGCAGTGATGTCAGGCTGAAATAGAAAATAAATATTACAATTACATGTCAGCTACAAAATATTTATAATATAGTCTAAAGATTGATTAAAAATTAATGTAACCTTAAGGATTGAAGGCTCAATGGTATTTGGTCCTCTTGATGAAAATGCAGCTATAGATGGAGATGCCTTTACACCCAATTGTGTTTTAACTCTTGTAATGTAAGCTAGAGGAGACCTACATAATGTATGAATGAAATTAAAATTCTATGTATACGAATAATAAAAACTATAAAATCAAAGCATGGAAAAAGTTAGGAAGCCCGTATCAAGGGTGAAAAATTACTTGGTGTTATTTGCATATTTAAAAATTAAATCTCCATCTTTAAAGCTAACATGTGAAGCGGGAAGCACATGAGCGTCAGCTATAATTTCACCGCCTGAATCTTCATCATTAGCCAAAATCATTCCAATAGCACCTACACGAGAAGCTTCCACACCCTTGTCAACTCTATTATTTTCACCTCGAAGACATACCAATATTTTTCCCTTTGCCTTATGTGGATCAAGAGCTCCATCCTCGCAAAAAAGGCTATAAAAAATAAAATAGTCATTTTAAAACGGTCTTTAAGGAGATTCGAAATTTATTACTAAAGTTACAAGATAAAACTTATAGATCATTATAAAAAAAAAATTATTTGAGAAGGTCAACATAAAACAAAAACATTCTTACGCATCCTCTGCAGGCACATGATCAAATTTGACATCAGCAGCACTGATCAATGGGTACAACTTATGAGGTGGTAAGTCTAGCTGTGAAAGGCTAGCTCCCTAACAATAAAAAATTCAAACAAGTAGTTAAACTTACTAAAAAAAATTAAAATGGCAAAGGAAGTTAGAGATATATATATAAAAAAAAAAAAAAGTAAATAAACTGATTCCCAAATTTTACATTTCCAATGCTTAGTGACATAATCAAATACATTATAAATTTTGTCTTTTCCATATCTGAATTTCCGTACTTATTTTAACTTTTTCTACCATATATATGATGAACGTTTGCAAATAGAATATAAGGTGTAAGTAATAAACAATATACCTTGAGTATTTTCTTGTTACCAAGAATAACATAACTTGCGAAATCTCTATCAATTGTGCTTGCAGCAACTGTAAGCGTCCAAGGTTCCAAGTTGGATACAGTGCTAGGAGCAGGTCCTGAATTACCTCCAGAAGCCACAACAACGATGTTGTTGGCAACTGCATGAAAAGACCCTATGGAAATACTGCTATCGTGAAATTCAACAGGAAAATCACCACCCAAAGATACTGAAAGCACATCAACACCATCACTTATGGCAGCTTCAAAACCAGCCAAAATATCTGCATCATAACACGAATCCCAACAAACCTTATAGGCTGCAACTCGTGCTTTTGGTGATCCACCACTTGCTGTTCCATTTCCATAGCCAAATACACTTGCATTAGCAACAAAATTTCCTCCGGCAGTTGATAAAGTATGTGTACCATGACCTTCACTGTCCCGTGCACTATGAAGCGATACATTTTTGGCTATATTCGGATTTGCCAGAAAGCCTTTATAAAAATATCTTGCTCCAATAAGCTTCCTACAAAGATGTAATAAAATCCAAATTATGAGCATATAGAAAAGTATCAAAGACAATTTATTATATTGGTTTTATTAGGTATTATAGTCGTAATCATAGTGATACTAAGCTCAATTTACACTTGCATATATTCTGAAGCTTAAAATTTTACCATCATAGTATTTAAAAAACCATAGTATTTGTCAACAAAAAAAAAACCCATAGTAAATTCTGAATGATTTAATGTCATTTTAAGGACTTGAGCTACTAGAGGATAAAATATAATTAAATTAAGGCTTAAATATGCATTTCATCCCTGTAATTAGGGGTGGTTTGAAATTTCATCCCTGAACTTACTAATCCTCCCATTTTGCCCCTGCAATTATTAATCATTTGAAAATTCGTCCTAATTACGTTATTTTGCTGACGAGGATAGTGATTAGCCACGTGGCAGACGATTACTGGGTTAAGATGAGGATGAGTCAGTAAATTACACTCGAATTTCATCCCTGTAATTAGGGATCGTTTGAAATTTCATCCCTGAGCTTACTAATCCTTCCATTTAGGACGAGTTTTCAAATGATTAATAATTGCAGGGGCAAAATGGGAGGATTAATAAGTTCAGGGATGAAATTTCAAACGGCCCCTAATTACAGGGATGAAATGCATATTTAAGCCTTAAATTAAATGGAAGTTACAAGGAATAATCAAATGTAAAAGACCTGTTGCAGTGAAAGTTATCTGGATTCCCTTTAGTGACTTGACAAATTCCACGCCACTTTTTTGGAATCGGTCCAAATCCTTCGTCACTAAAACTCTTGGATTCTGGCCAAACACCTGTTAAAAGTCAAAACATCAATAAAAAGAGGGTTGATGAACATTGGTTATAAAAATAAAAATTAAGAAAAAAAAATACTATATCATTAAGCATTCATCATATTTCAACCGAAGATAATTTTAGATTTCAACTAAAGATATTTGTAGAGGTTAATTATGAAGAAAAAAAAACGAAGATATTAAACATTCAATCATATTTGTGAATTAATAAAAAACCGAAGATATTTGTAGAGGTTAATTATTTTAAAAAGAAATTTAATTTGTATACATCAATGTAAAGCTTTTTTTTACGCATATGACATCTCAAGTCAAATAACTCTATGATGTCACGTTGATATTTTTTCTTACGGTCATGTTCCTAGAATATCTCTACACATATTCTTTTAGAATAATTTGAATGGTTGCATATGTAAATTGTTTTACAGCATTTGTGTATAGAAACTAATCTTTTAAATTAAAGTATATGAAAAAAATTAAAGTGACTATGATTATAGACCAAAAAATACCAAGTTAAAGCTAGCTGCCTAAAATTCAAAATTTATGTGTTGATTCTTGTTGTTTAATTTGGTTGTGAAATCAAAATCATGATCGTTAAATGCATTAAGTGCAATTGATAATTAATATACTCTGGTGCGGATTTTTGGTTACAATAAATTTTCGAGTGAGGAGATGGTGTCCTAGTTCAAGACAGGAAAGACTTTCGGGTTCAAAGAGCACTTACTCTGATACGGATTTGAGTGCTTTAGCGTATATGAGTTTCATCAATAAGTTTTTAAAACAAAAACAATTAAAAAATTGTGGAAATGCATAATAATTAATGTCTTATGAAAAAAAAAAGTGTTTTTTGAGACGGATCACATCGGAAAAACATAAACAAATTAATACTTCATTCATCTTTTTATTACCTGTGTCTAAATTTCCGATAATAATGTCTTTGCCAAGTGATTTCTTCCACAATGAATCCTTTGGAAATCCACCTCCTCTCTCTAACCCAAGGAAATCCCATGATCGAGTTGTGTGTAGTTCATATTTTTTGTTTAAGAAAATTGATACTACATTCGGATGCTCTGCATTCATCAATAATATAGCACCAATTAGAAAAATTAAAATAACAATATATCAAAAATATTAATATATATCTTGCAAAATAGAAGGTAAATGTAAGAATTAAAACATAACTACATACTTGCAAGCTGAGCTGCTTCATCTTCATCGAGTATTGCCGCAAATCCATTAATATATCTATTATAAGAGTAAAATATTGCTTCTTTGGCCTTCTCGGTGCTGTGTAACAACAAAAAAAATTATATATCATCATTTCATAATTTAATTGACCACATAATTTTATGCATTTTGGAGATTGAATTGTATACCTTCCAACGTAAGATCCAAGAATATCATAGTGGGAGTTCGTTGCAAGTTCAAAATCAATTGATGAAGGATTTGGACCGAAAGAATGTGATCCTAAGTATACAATATATGACTAACAAAAAAAAAAAACACATGATTGATTAGTAAACCAAATAGTTAAACATCAAAAATATGAAAATTTGATTATGATGAGCATGAGATTTAATAATATCATAAATTGTCTACAATGACAAAGAAATTTTGTGACCATTTTTAATTTAAAAAATAAAACAATAGCGAGCAATGAATAATGTATAATGAAAATTTGAGAAAATAAGCTTGCCTGTTTAATTGCAAGGGTAGGTTCCTGCAGCAAAACAAAAAGAAGAAGTGACATTAACACATGACAAATGGATGAAGACATTGTTTCTCTCATGAATGATGTTTGTTTTGCAAAATAAAATATCAGGGATATACAGTGGGTATGTGTTTCCCCTCACTTATATAACTAGGTTCTGTGATTGTTTTTTAATCAAATTCCTCGTTATGAGTTTGTAATGGGGTCAACTATTGTGGTTAAGTTCATTCTTCATTTTTTAGGCATTTATGTTAAATAAATAAATTTAATCTACTTATTATCAGAAATTGGTTTTTTGTTTTTAAGGTAAAAAATCGGGTACAATTATTTTCAAACAAGGCAACATCAATAATATGTTATTCCCTTTCAAAACAATTATATTCTCAAAAATAAAATCAAATCGTGTTATTTATTGGATACATGCATGTATGTTTATTATCGGATTTTAATTCTTTGATTCTTTAGATAAAAAGTCATCGTAGAGAAATTTTGATATTAAACAGTTTGATCTTTGACTAAAGTATATATAAATCATTTGTGGCTAACCATTTAATAATACTTACATATGTAGATTTAATTAATTGTAATTTTGATCTCTTAGTTTTATTCAATCGTGAAATTTACCAGTATTAATCATTTTCTCAATTCGTAGATTAAAAAATGGTAATGTGATATTTTAAATGATAGAAAATACAAGCCGATAATGTGCAGGTAGATTTGTCAAATGGTTTGTCCCTTAGTTAAATTGACAGAGACATGTATTGTTATTTGCATGTATTGGGGTCGAACCTCGGACACCTCACTTATTCACCTTGAAAAAAGTGAATTCTAACTACTATGTTACTTAAAAAAAAGAAAGATTTGCCAAATGGTTTGATCTGTTCTTGACTAACATACTTAATTGTATAAATGGTTCATATATACATACACCATCAAGTTAATATTATAAGCAATAATCAACATCTTATATTCATTTATTAAATTATGTATGTAGTCTATAATAAAAGATCAAATACATCATTAACTGAAGAAAAAAAATAAAACTCTCAGTTTTTGTTTTATGTTACTTTGATATTATCAAACAATTTCTCTCGATATATATACTCTCACCGTCCCTTAATATAATACTTTGTAACAAAAATAACGAATATTAAGAAAATTTGTTGGAGTAATAAATCTGTCTCAAATATATGTGATTGTATTAAATTAGCCTTTGTAGGATCTATAAATTGTTAACTTTTCAAATTTGAAATCAAATTGATAGTATTATATTTAATACGATCACATATACCGCGATGAACCACAACCTCCCACTCTAACTCAAACAAGCGGTGAATCTTCACCATCAAGAATCTCTCAAAAGAACTGTCTTTATTATTATTACTAGTGTAGACATTTGCAACCACTACTAGAAAAAGAAAAATTAGAGAGGAAAATTAGTGACGCAAAAAATAAATTCTCTCACAAATTTTTTAGTCGCAAAATTTAATAACAGAATCAGAGAGAGATTTCACGTTTTCCTTCTCTAAAATTTCCTAATTAATTTTAGCTTTTTTAGCCGTGAACCATCAGGGAATCAACATGTGATTCTACAGCTCTAAAGCCAACCTTCTCGCATACACCAAACTTACAAACACAATTCAAAGTTCTGTCATATATTCACTACATATACCAATATTTTTTTCCAAAACTCCCAAACCATTCACCATCACTCGCTCAAATCACACTACCACTCCCATTTTCACGACAAGAGCCATTAGTATTTAACTTAGCTCAAACCACTTGAGGAGGCTTCCAACCAATTAGAATACTTGCACGGTGGAACAAGTGAAGACTTGCTTTATAAATCTTAACAAGTTAGTTTCAATATTCTTTACACTTTGTTTGGTTGATGAAAAAAGATAAAGGAAATAAAATAAATTGAAAAAGAAGAAATAATGAACAGAAAATAAAATAATTATGAAGTAGTTATGTTGAGTCAAAATGAATGTAATAGTTTTTCTCGTTTTTTTTAATAAAATTTATTTGAGTTTGGCGGTAGAAGATGGGGTTCTTCGAGATACCAACTTAATTGCGATGCCGTTGCTTCCCCTTGTGCATATCCTTGCTTCTAAAAAAATTGAATTTAATAGTTTGGTTCGAGAGCAAATTATTTTTCTCTCTTTTTTGACCAAATTAATTAACTATTTTGCGAAAAGAGGATTTTATCGTCCTTGTGATTTTCTGTGTTCCATTCCTTAATTTGGAAAGGATTAGTTTTAATTGTGTATCTCACATATTTGTCTCTCCATTCTTGGCCTATTCAAAAAGATAAAAAAATTCTTTATAAAATTTCTTTCATGCCAAATGTTTTTTAAAGGAGGGAAAATTACTTAGAAAAATAGTGCTTTCTCTTTTTCTATTTTCTTATAGCATTATGTGCTCATAATAGCACAATGTTAAAAAACAAAAAACATGATGTTACTAACTTCCATTCCATGTGTTTAAGAAGAAATCGAGCAGAGCACAGTGACACACCATAATCTAATGTCAAACGTGAATAATCAACCGAAATATAATATAAAATTTCATTTTCCTTTTTCCCATTTGAATAGGCAGTAAGTATGATGTATTTACAAGAGTATTTCAACCAGAAACATGTAAGCCGAACGAACATTCATATTGATATTGATTTAATCAATTTATCAAGTTTCAAAGGAACTTGCACATCTCAAAAAATTGTTTATTTACTGCGTGGAAAATAAGAAGGAAACCTCAGTTTCGTGGCTTAATTACAATAGAACTCCTGACATGATGCTTGCAATCAGTCCAATCCAAACTCCCAAATACATAATCAGTACTATTATTAGTTTGAGTCTTCAAACTGAAAGTCACTCTAAACTCTTTCTTTTCACCCTTTTCCTTAAAGTTTAGTACCTTAGGCTCTACGGAGATTAAAACTTCGTGAGGTGTTTGAATGTGAACTGTATACGTGCTTGGAGGTCCAACGTTGGTAAGAGTACGAGTAACATTTAGAGAATCTCCGATCTTCAATTTGGGAATTGTGATTGTTGGATAATTGAAATCTAATAAATTGAAAGATTTTGGACAAATATACCGCTTGCCATAGAATACAGTAAGGCGAGAACCTTTGTAGCCACGGTTGCACAAATAGTTTATATAGTCGGTAATATTTAGGTCGTAAACAAGTCCAGGGTCCACGGCATGATTAGGTTGGACGTGCCCCGCACCATATGCAAATGGATTTGCGTTTACGCGTGTTGAATCCAACATAGGCTTTCCTGTATTATCTTTTATTCTCGCTGCAAAATATTTGAATGTGTTTTTATAAAAATTAAGATTAAAATTAAGATTGTATAACAAATTCAAGTCCTCGGTCACATAGGTAAGTAAAAAGTTATACTTTACCTGTGGTCATGATCGCGGACTTTATAGCAGCTGGACTCCAATCAGGATGAAGAGATTTGATTATACCAACAATGCCAGAAACATGAGGGGTTGACATTGAAGTTCCTGACAAAGTAATGAAAGGAGATCTGCGTTTATCAGATTTTTGTTGAGAGGGAGATGCAGCTTCACTATAAGCAGCGACTATGTCGACTCCCGGTGCTGTGATATCGGGCTGAAACACAACCAAAATTACAATGACACAGTCACTTCAAAGTCATGTTTATGATAATACCTTAAATATATTCAAAGAAATAATAAACCTTGAGGATTGATGGGTCAAGGATATTAGGTCCTCTTGATGAAAATGAAGCCATAATTGGAGAAGGCCTTTGCCCTAATTCTGTTTCCACTTTAGAAATTAAAGCCTCAGGAGACCTGCATCATATATGTATAACATATAAAATAAAATGCTCTGTAGGAATCTTATACAAATTTTATTCTATATATAAAACGCTATGTATGAACTATGAAGCATATTAATAAAAAAAAATTACTTGGTGTTGTTGATGTAACTAAAAATGATGCTTCCATCATCATAGCCAAGATGTGAAGCAGGAAGCACATGAGGATCAGCAAGAACATCATTCCCTGATTCAATGTTATTAGCCAACATCATTCCAACAGCACCAGCCCTAGCAGCTTGCACACCCTTGTCAGTTCTATCATTTTCACCTCGAAGACAAACCACTATTTTTCCTTTAGCCTTTTTTGGATCAAGAGTTCCTTTCTTGCAAAGAAGGCTACAACATTGGAATAGATTGCAATCAAGAGATAATTAATATGCGATTAGCAGAACTAAAAACTCAAACAACTTAGTGGAAAAGTAAGTATTCTTACGCATCATCTGAAGTTGCATCATCAGCTTTGGCATCAACTGCACTTATTAATGGGTAGAACTTATGAGGTGGCAAGTGGGACTCTGAAAGGCTAGCTCCCTATCAATTAAAAGAATGAGAATGATGTAACAATATAGATTTGATGTATGGTTTAAATATATGTTCGATACATGCAAATATACCTTTTTTTTCTCTTAGTCTTTGATTAAAATAAAATATTTTCACCACATACATTTTTTTTTGTCAATGGCTAGAAATTCACCTTTTAAGGTGAGTAAGTGGAGTATCCGAGGTTTGAGCCCTGACCTCCGCATACATTATGCAATGTTCATACCAATTGAGTTAAGCTCATGGGGACGAAAAAAAATTGAGACCAATGAAATAACAATGACCGAAAACAGAAAATAATATAATCGCAAGGACTTCAAAAACTTGTAGATTTTCCGTAACCAAAAACATATTTAAATCTTCATCAGTAATGAAAGTTTGCTTATAAATATACCTTCAGTATTTTCTTGTTACCAAGGGTAACATAACTAGTGAAGTCTCTATCCATTGTGCTTGCTGCAACTGTGATCGACCACGGTTCCAAGTTGGATGCACTTTTGGGTTTAGGTCCTGTATTTCCAGCAGAACTAACTACAACAATGCCATTAGCAACTGCATGAAAAGACCCTATAGCAATACTGCTTTCATAAAATTCTACGGGATCACCACCCACAGACGCCGAAATCACATCAACACCGTCACTTATGGCAGCTTCGAAACCAGCCAAAATGTCTGCTTCGTAGCATCCACCGCCCACAGCAAGTGGTGGCCAACATACCTTATAGGCCGCAACTCGCGCGTTTGGTGATCCACCTCTTGCTGTTCCTTGGCCATTGCCAAATACACTTGCATTTGCAACAAAATTTCCTCCCGCGGTTGATAAAGTATGTGAACCATGACCATCAAAGTCGCGTGCACTATGGAATGATACCTTTGTGGATTTGCCAGCACCTGCCAAATAGCCTTTGTAAAAATATCTTGCTCCAATTAGCTTCCTATATATCATGAACAAATAATATAAAAAAAGAGTTAGATAAAAAAAAAATGGAAGATGTGTAAAAGTAGGCTGAAAAACAATATATAACAAGATGCTCATTAGACAAATACGAGTATATAACAAGATTAACCTGTTGCACTTAAATTTATCCGTATTATCTATGTCAACATCGCAAATTCCACGCCATCTGGTTGGAATTGGACCTATACCTTCATCGCTAAAGCTCTTTGATTCAGGCCAAACACCTATCATAAGTCATACAATATTCCATTAAAGTTTTTTTTAGTAGATACATATGAAAGAAAGGAAAAAAAAGAAAGAAAAAAAAAAGATAACAAAAAACGCAAGCTTAAGGGCTTGTAGAATAGCACTAGAAGATCATAGGAGGAGAATCTCAAAACCTAATCCCCCTACTATTCCTGTCAATGTATTTGGCTAGAAAATTTGCGCCTCATTCTCTTCTTTATAAATATGAACCAACGTCAGGTCCAGGAAGCAATCCATCAAGGAAGTGTCTTTACTAAGAGAGGCATAAAAATGGATCATAATAAGGTGTTGACGGTCCTTTAGAAGCAATATAGAGGATCTCCATGAGGCCATGACCATCATTAAAAGAGAACCTACTAATTCAGTCACCCTTCAATAGTGCCATTTAAGCAACTATCATCCACATTTAGCTTCACATAACCACATATATATCATCATGCAGTAAACAAAAACTAGCATTTCGATGGGAGCAAAAATTTTAAGGTACGCAATAATAGAAAACAAATTTTTTTCTCGTGCAGGCAAAAAAAATTGTAACAAAAAGAATAAAAAGGAAAACTAAAGCATTAATGTAGATAGCTGGACATTCTCGGACTATTTTCGCAATTTGCTCTATCAATTAATTACTCCATAATTAACTTTTCTATGATTAGTACCAAAAAGTTAGTTGCAGAAATAATGTTTTTTTTGTAAGAATGGAAAAATATCAATTCCAATAAATTTATTTGAATTAAAGAATCTTTCCATTTTCTTAATGGGTTTTATTTACTGTGTAAAATGTGATACTCTAGTACTCTACGTCTCTACCCAAGTCATGAGAGTAGTCACACAAACACCCAAATAAAGAGAAAAATAAATGTGGGAGAAAAGCTCAAAACAGTAATTTGTAGTTGAAAGTAATTAAAAAAAATTGATCAAAAATTGATTCAATTTTTAATCAATTTAAAAGTGCTATATTTTTTTGTAACAGTATAATCTTATTATTATATATTTTAATTCATTTCTAATCTCTAATCCAATTGCATACATTTTTTGTTGGTTCCAGATATATCTATGAATAATTTTAGCTACGCATCTTTAAAAATTGGTAAATGGATGCTAACTTATACAATAGTAATTTAACCCTTCTTTTACAAAAAGAATTAAGCCTTTTACCCATTATACATCATGAAGTGGTGGGTGAAAACATGTATTAAATAATTGAAACGTGAATAGAAAAACAATAACAACATCTATCAAATGGTTCAAATCATGTCTCATAAGGCACATTGCATTCAAAAGAAAGAATAAAGAAATTCAACATTAATTACCAGTGTCTAAATTCCCGATAATGATACCATCGCCTTTGGATTTGCTCCACAATGAACCCTTTGGAATAACATCATTTCTTTCTAATCCAAGAAAATCCCATGAGTGAGTTGTGTGAAGTTTTCGTGGTTTGTTTAAGAAGATTGATACCACATTTGGATGCTCTACAACAATAATACAAATTGGTTAATTAAAAAAACTATATGTTAAAATGTCCACATATATAAATCATATGCAAATCCATTAAAATACGTACTTGCAACCATTGCAGCTTCATCTTCATCAAGCACTGCAGCGAATCCATTAAAATATTTACTATAAGAGTAAAAGATTGCTTCTTTGGCCCTATCAGTGCTGTTTAAGGAAAAATAATCCTATAACTAATTCATATTGATTTTGCTGCCAAAGAATTTCATGGACATCGGTTAAATTTTTTACCTTCCAACGTATGATCCAAGCAAATTATAATAAGAGTTTGTGACAGATTCAATATCAAGAGCTGTAAGACCTGTCCCATAAGATTGTGGTCCTAAGTACACAATGTAGGACTAAGAAGAAGAAACAACATGAATAATAATGAGACTCATAAATAAACTTTATGTTAAGAAATAAAAAATAAGAACACTAAAGAAAAAACGATTTTTAATGTTATAAACTTAACAAAATATATTACGAAACTTACTTTTTTGCTTGCTTGGGTGGGTTTCTGGAGCAGAAAGCAAAGGAGAAGTAACACTAAGCTATGACCAATGGATGAAGAAGACATTGGTTTTCTCATTTGAAATTTTGTCTAAAAAATAAGTTTCAGAAAAATATAAGCATTTCCTTGCTTTTATAACTTTTTTGTAACTGTTGTAAAACTAAATTCACCCTCTCTGTTACACTGTTAATAACAATTCAGCATAAGCGTTGTGGAAAGGCCTGTAATTTCGTCCAATCACGTTTTTCAAAGGTGCATTAAATAGATTAATTGAATAAATTATGGCGAAATATGTTTTAGAAAAATTAATAGAATTATTATTGGCAAATATATATGTACTATGATAGAATAATTTCGGAAGTCAGATGCTGATTTCATTAACTCTCAGATTTCATTGATTTATTCATCAATAGTGTTAACTAATTACGGGAGTTAATATTTAATTCGAACGCTAATGTTGCCATTTATTTATACAATGAACGAGCAAAATACCTGTGTATTTACATAGTGTGGTTTTTACTTGATTGATAGTTAGATCATCTAAGATGAAGGGTCATTCCCTTTTTTACTTGTCTTTGTTTCAAGTTTACCAAATCTTATTATTGGGAATAACATTTCTTGAAACATAAAATTAGAAATTTTATTCTAAGGTATTTAGAAAAAAAAGATGTTTGTTTAACATTATAACATTTCTGATAACCATAAAAATAGGGATTAGAATAGGTAGTTACATGTGAAATTATTCTCATCTTCATGGAAACTTTATTCCCACCTTTTTTTTGGAAAAAATTTCTATTCCCATAAACGTTTTATACCCAAAAATAAAATTTAATAAACTTGTAACACACACACACACACATATATATATATATATATATATATATATATATATATATATATATTTCTATCATTTTATTCCCAGAAATCTACGAATATAAATTAAGTATCAATAGACGTGGTGGTTTTATAGACACCTCTCATCTCTCCTATTATTTGGGGCCACACATGCATATTATTTTTCACTAATTATTTATGATGTTATTTTAATATTAAAAATAAATTAAATAATAGTTGCAGGTGTTATTTTTAAGCAATTAAAGTTGAGTTTTTAATGAAAAACTATTTTTTACTACAACAAATAATTTATCCAAATCTTACGATGAAAACCTAAACATACATAATGAGCCTCATTCAAATCTTGCACCATACCTATAAATGAGTTGTTGACATCTTGCGGTATCTTCGTAATGTTGGCATGTTGAAGTTGCATCATAGGAGTTGTGGATAAAGCAATGTGCATACAACACAACATGTAGTCTTACTTTAAAATGTATCGGCAATAAATCTTACCTTAAATTTGTGTCTTTGTATATATTTAATCAAGTTCATGTAATTGATTTGGTGAGACCAATACAATTCCACTCCTTTTTTTTTCCTTGTAAATCCACACACTTTTTCTTGTCTTATACTAGCGAAAAAACGGATTTCCACTCTTTTTATTACGTTAACGTTTGAAAATTATAAATAGTAAATTTTTATGAAATTTTAATTTTGATTAAAATTAAAAATATAAATGTTTGTTGTTTTCACGTTATAACAAATCAAACAAACTTGTAACAAAAAAAATTAAATTAACCATGAATATCTATTTCAATGACACTAACAATATAACAAAAATATATAATGTAAATTCCTTTTTTAATGACACCAACAACAATCTTTATTATAGAAATAGTTATTTAAGGGTATAATTGGGATAGTGAAAAAATAGGTATAAATATACTTATTTAGTTTGTTACATTTTTAAAATGATAAAAGAAAAAAACACAAATATATATATATATATATATATATATATATATATGCATATCGTGTTTGTTATATTTTTTTAATATTTAAATTTATTCTTATCTATTTGTTACATGTGTTGTTTGTATTGAAAATTAAAGATATTTTTTAAAAGAGTAAAAGTCAACCCAAAAAAACTGAAAGGGGTTGCTTTCTTTATATATAGTATAGATATAAATGATGTAGTATGTGTTTATATTTGGTTTATAACTGTTAGACTAAAAATTCATTTGAATGAGAAACTATTTTAAAACGCAAAAATCATTTTTTATAACTAATATTTTTTAGAAAAAATCATTTTTATTATAGTAAACAAACACAATACGAAGATAATTGATTCTTGTGTGTATATATGTGTGTGCACGTTTAACACCGTACGAATTGAGATGTGAATTAAAAAAAAAAAAAAGACAGAAAGAAAAAAGAATTTAAATTAGGAGAATTCATTCACCATCGGCTGAGGTTTGACCTCTTGATTTTGCATATATTATTGCATTGTCATAACCAACTAAGCTAAGCTCACGAGTCACGAGAACAATTCATTCCTCATCTAATAGATATAGATAGAAATTCATAAAATGAGATGTTACGGTTGATAAAAAAAAAGAGAAAATTCAAATTGAGAGAATTAATTCATGATCTAAAGCATTTATAGTTAAGCGTTGTAAAAACACAACCTATGTATTTATTAGACTAAACTGCATTTTTCGCCCTCTAAATTTTAAAATGTTGCGATTTTGGTCCCTATTAAAAAAATTGAAAATTTTGTCCTTTTTTTTTTTTGCTGCAAAAATTTTGTCCTTCTATCTTTAGGAAAATATGCTCTTTTAACCCTCTAATTTTATGACAATGTGCTCTCTTAACCTTATATCTTTTGAGAAATAAACTCTTTTTTGTTGGTAGACAAACGAAATGGCAAAGTCATTATAAACTCATACACACAAGTGGAGGTACCGGAGTTCGAACCCCGGTCATGACATCCGGCCTAACAATTTCGACATTTTTGCTAGTTGAGCTAGTACTTGTGGATGAAAATAAGTTCTTTTGATGCAATTTTGCCCCCTTGTTTTGAGACATGTGGCGTCTTCTCATTAGTTTTGCAATGTTTTGTAAAGTTAAGGATAAAATTTTCATTTTTTAATAGAGGCAAAATCACAACATTTTACAATTTGGTTAAAAACATTTTCATCTAAAACTTATACTCCATCCGGTTACGTATATAAGCAAAAAACTACATTTTAGATACATGAAATAATTAATGAATACAGTTATATTTATAGACCAAACACATTAGTTATTGAATGAATCTAAAAATTTGTGTTTTTTTTTATAAATATGACCGGAAGAAGTATTAGAAAATTGTTGGTCATAAATTCCCTAAAAAAAAAAAAAGTTCGTCCTAAATAGATTATTTCTTTAAATAAATTGAGAGAACCCTTCAAAAATTGGAGTGACAAAATTATCTTGCTCTGCCTCGTAAGTCGTAATTGATTACTCCAATCATAGCACATCGAAGTAAAAGAAAGTCAAAGTGGAATATACTATACAATAATAGGTATCTTTTAACTTATATATTAATTCGATCCCAACCTCTCTTGAGTTCAACGAAATGAAACAAGATAGCGTAAGACACAAACACAACATGATTATTCTAGTAGCATGGTTGTTACTCAACTCAAACATCGTTTTATGTTCTGCTCATGCTAATGGATTTGGTGAACAACCACTCTCCAAAATTGCCATTCACAAAACCGTTCTTTCACTTCACAGTAATGCTTCCCTTACAGCCACTCCTTCTATCCTCGGCACTAAGGTAACAAACTAACAACTATTTACTTTCGTTGTTTTTTTAGTTGACTCATTCTGTTGTGTGCTTTGATTTCAGGGTGAGGATACTCAAGGGGTGACCGTTGATATTGATTTTCCTAATCCATCTGTTGATGATTGGGTTGGAGTTTTCTCTCCTGCAAATTTCAAGTATGTATTTGCTTATAGAATTTTTGTGTTGTTCTAAAATATGCACATGTAGTTAATGCAAATCTGTATTTTCATCCTCGAAATTGAAAAGGTAGAGAAATTTAGTCGCTGCAGGTTTATGAAATAGTAATTTAGTCTCTTAAATTGAAGAAAGACAGTTAATTTGGTTCCTCCGCCATAAAAACCTGAATATTGACTTGAATAGTCTCTTGCTGCATCGAGACAAACATAAAACTTTTAACATTGTGGTGCTAAATTTTGAAAAAAGGACTAGATTGACGGACGTTCGATTTAAGGGACTAAATTGCTATTTTGCAAATTTGAAGAACTAAATTGACTGACTCATAAAACTTGAAGAACTAAAATGCTGATTTATTCCTAAAAGTCTAAAACAAATGGCTTTAATTGTAGTTCATCAAGCTGTCCACCTATAGATGATCCAAAAGAACAGATTCCGTTCATATGCTCGGCCCCGATAAAGGTATATGCCATAATTCAATCTCTATATAGGTATATAGCTTTCTAAGTTAAGTTGAGAATTACTAATGTAACTCATTTGAATCTTTGCACCAGTACAAGTTTGCAAATTACTCAAACTCACGCTATACCAAGACAGGAAAGTCTTCTTTAAGGTTTCAGTTGATTAATCAACGTGCAGATTTCTCCTTTGCGCTATTTTCAGGCGGAGTATCAAAAGTGTGTCCGGGATTCTTTCATTTGTTCGTATATCTGTTATACTTGATGCCAAACAAGCCTATCTTCATTCATAATATGTGTATGATGATATCGTTTGCTAACTTTTAATCATCTGACTAAGTACTGCAGCCTAAACTTGTGGCAGTTTCCAATTTCATATCATTTGCCAATCCTAAAGCGCCTTTATATCCTCGCCTTGCTCAAGGGAAATCTTGGGATGAAGTAAGTTTGTTTCTATATTTTGATGTCCTTGATATTATGCTCGCCAAAATAATAGTATTCATTACCATGATGCTGTTCTGTTATATGAATTGTCAATTTAAATAAAGTTAACCAATTTCCCAAGACAGATAATCTAGAGTAAATAAGTTTTGAGCACAATCCCACCAATAATGATAGAGTTCTAAAAGGGTCTCATTGGACTTTCTAAGTTTGACCTGATACTATTAGAGGCATGCAAGTGGTTTCAGGTATTGTTGATACTATGCAAGTGATCTCAGGTATTGCTGTTAATGTCTTGTGCAGATGACAGTTACATGGACAAGTGGATATGACATAAATGAAGCTACACCGTTCGTTGAATGGGGTCCTGACGGAAAAACGCCTTTGCAAAGTCCTGCTGGAACATTGACATTTGGTCGTAACAGCCTGTGTGGTATGGTTTATTAATTTTCATAGCATGGCTTCACATTGGATTATTGTCGCATATATAGCCTAATCCAGTTAGTATTTAATATATTTGGTATTTTTATTGCATGACCTGATCAACTGAATTTCGGTGTGACATTCTGCAATTTGATGAACTTGCTAAGAGTCATCATGATCATTAGTTGATCTAAAACTGAATGAACTGATATCATGAGGTTTATATACATTTTCCCTCCTCTCTAAGGCCCCTATAATGTTCCCTATAGCATATATTTGAAGGAGCAAAAACTTAGTTTTCAGAAAATTATGAGTGACTCCTTATGAAACAGAATTTGCAATGGCATGAGAAACAAAGAGCAGAAAATCTAACTTATTGCTGAAATAGGCTTGAGGCTTCACTTAACAGAAGTCATCTGATGGCAGTAATGCTTTTCCTGTTTGAATTGTGATCAAATCTTGTTTTTCCTTATCTTTCTTTTTTGTGTTTTATGCGATTTGACGATGTTTTATCATAAGCGATTTCTTCATTGTGTCCCTGGAATCAAATGCTGGAATGTTAATCGTATCTATTCTATATGTTGGAAACTCTGTATTGCTGCCTTTTTTTTATGGTCTAGAAAATGATCTCTTTCGGTAGAAGGTAGAAACTGAGAGTGGGCTCATTTGTAGCTATACTGCACAATGTGATTCTTTTGCTACTCTCACTCCGCAGGTTCACCTGCACGAACTGTTGGTTGGCGTGACCCTGGTTTCATACATACGAGTTTTCTCAAAAATCTGTGGCCAAATTTAGTGTATGCGTTCAGAAATTCATTTATGTTCATAACACAATGGGGAACTACAAAGTCTGTTCTACAGTTTTCCTTAATACATTTTTCAGGTATACATACCGATTAGGCCATCTTTTACCTAATGGTTTGTACATTTGGAGCAAGAAATATTCATTCAAGTCATCACCTTATCCTGGACAGGACTCACTGCAACGTGTTGTCATATTTGGTGACATGGGGAAGGTTGAATACATTTTTCAGTTGATAGTTTTGAAATAAGATTTATATAAAGAGAAGGAAGATTGTCTAAAACTGTCTTTGAGAAAGAATCTAGTATTCTACCATGTGCAATCTTTTGGCATATTTATGATTTGGCAAAGTAAGGATTGTTACCACTGAATATCTCAACCTTTTTGGTGTAGAATAATCAAATATCTCTCTTCAGACAAAAGATTGCACCTGGTAGCATACCAGTATTAGATGATATAATCTTTCGGTGTAGAATAGCTCTATATATTTGATTGTTCTACACCAAAAATGTACTCAAAATCTCGTCAATGTAATTTTGAAGATCAATTGGCTCGACAATACTATCAACTGATTGATCAATATTGGCTTACAATATTTACAATGTCCATTATGTACCATCAATTGAATAAAAGAATATCAGAAGAAAATAAAAATTATAAAAATAATTTGATTACAATAATTTAACAAGTAACCGTGAATCTCAAAAACTCATAACGATAAGCTTTAAATAAATTTACAATAATTTCAATAAATTTCTTTTGCTTAATGTGTTGCAGGCCGAGCGTGATGGTTCAAATGAGTATAGCAACTACCAACCTGGGTCACTTAACACCACTGACCGGCTTATCGAGGATTTAAAAAATATAGACATTGTTTTCCACATAGGAGATATATCATATGCAAACGGATACATCTCACAGTGGGACCAATTCACAGCTCAAGTGGAACCAATTGCATCAACAGTACCATATATGATTGCCAGGTTTGTTTTTAATGTCCACAACTTGTAACATTGGCATGTGTGAATTAGATTAAGTTGTTACTTGTACATTGAATAATGATTGCAATCATCCTGCAGTGGTAATCATGAACGTGATTGGCCCAACTCAGGATCCTTTTATGACGTTACAGATTCAGGCGGCGAGTGTGGAGTTTTGGCTGAGACCATGTTTTATGTTCCAGCTGAAAACAGAGCAAAATTTTGGTAAATTCAGTTTCATGAAAGATTCGAATAAGTATGTGGTTCTAGTATTGTATATCAAAGTTGTAGTATGAACAAGATTCTGATCTTTCAGGTATGCAACGGATTATGGCATGTTTCGCTTCTGCATAGCTGACACTGAACACGACTGGCGAGAAGGATCTGAACAGTACAAATTCATCGAGCATTGTCTTGCCACAGTAGACAGACAAAAACAACCGTGGTTAATCTTCGCCGCTCATCGTGTGCTTGGTTATTCCTCTGACTTTTGGTATGGAATGGAAGGGTCATTTGCAGAGCCAATGGGAAGGGAAAGTTTGCAGAGACTTTGGCAGAAATACAAAGTAGATATTGCATTTTATGGCCATGTCCACAACTACGAAAGGACATGCCCTGTTTATCAGGTAAGGACAATAATCAAATATGCAATCAAATTTTATTTTTTTTAATTTCAACCAACTTGTATGTTTGGCAGGTTCAAAATTTATCTTATGGTGTGTTTTTCTTCGTCTTGTAATTGTTGAAGTGATCTATGGATTGATGCTCGTTCATCTTGCATAAACTATTATAGTTCCTTCGAGTAAATGAGCATTTTGATCCTCGCAATTGTGGTGGTCGATCAATTTAGTTCCTCAAATTTACGAAATAGTAAATTAGTCCCTTAAGTTAAAGAAATTTAATTAATTTAGTTCTTTTCTTTCACTAAAATATTTCTTTATAAACATCAATAAAACCCAAAGAAAGACCTACATATTGATTTAAACAGTCTCTTGCTACATCAAGACAAACATTGAACCTTCAAAATTGTGGTGCTAAATTTGGAAAATGAATAAATTGACTGATGTTGTTCAAATTAAGGGACTAGTTTTGCTATTTCACAAATTTGAGATACTAGATTGATTGGCACTTACAATGTCAAGGACTGAATTGCCTATTTACTCTAATTCCTTTTGTTTCATTGGTGAGTTTTTATTTTAATTACTCCATGCTAATGCTAACTTTCTGATTAACCAAATACATATGCAGAATCAATGTGTGAATACAGAAAGGTCGCATTATTCCGGCATTGTGAATGGAACTATTCATGTTGTTGTTGGAGGAGCAGGAAGCCACTTGTCTAATTTCAGCCAAGTAACTCCAAAGTGGAGTCTTTACAGAGACTATGACTTCGGATTTGTCAAGTTGACAGCATTCAACCATTCATCCCTCCTCTTTGAATACAAGAAAAGTAGCGATGGAAATGTTTATGACTCTTTTACTGTTTCAAGGGATTACAAAGATGTCTTGGCATGTGTACATGACAGTTGCGAAGCAACTACTTTAGCATCTTGAACTGATGCATAGATCGTCTCCATTTTTCAAAAGAAATTGAGTACTTCATTATTCGGGTTCAGACCATATTGCTCGAATCAGCATACATAATACATTAGGTCTTTATACACCCTAAATTATTGTACTACTATATAGAGTTCTCAAATTATCATTCTTTTGAGAAATAAAGAGGATGTCTACCCAATTAAACGACGCCTTTATTGTTATACTTGTAAAAGTTTATGCAGTTTTCCTTTTTCTCTCAGTTTATGTTCAAAAATTATTGCCAATAAATAACATTTTCTGATAGCTGAAACATTTACAATTTGTGATAATTAAGTTACATCTATTGCAAGGAGGAAGCTTATCCTGTTCATTATGCTACATGTTAGACCAAATCAATACTATAGAAGTAATATAAACAATGGCTAGCTGTATGGAATCATGATCTTGTGATTATCTAAGAATAACGCGTTAAGGCTTACAACTTTCAAGGGCAAATAGCTGCAGAATTAAACACACATTCGTAGGTGAATATAAGCAATCAATTACTATTACACATGCACAAAAGAAAAGGACACCTACCAAGAGAAACAACCATGATAAATTCTGTCAAACGTCACAGTGATGCAAAGAGTTTGAAAATTTGTGCAGGGCTTGATATAGAACTATCTCATTCATGTGAGGGAATTTTCGATATCAATAAAGTGAGGTTCCTAGGAAATACCGATTTGGAAACCAAGTTTTTGGCTTTTAGTAGCTAACCTAACCAAAAAAACCAAACATATGAAAAGTGACAACTATAGGGAAGTTCCGGAAATAGTGTAGAATATGATGTTGCCTGTTTGCCAAATATGCAAGCTTATCCATATTTACAATTTTTTAAATTATGTTAAAAATGAAAATTATTCATTTACTTTGTTAAAAATACTAATCTATGTCGAGATTTGACTGTTGTTGCAGTTTAGAAAATCCATTTAAATCATGGCATTATGTTAAAAGAGTCTCATCAAAGAGATGATTGTTTATATGTGGGGACAATCTCGCATCATAAGTCACTAATTACTTTTGTGGAGTTGATGTCCAACCACAAATTTTAAAACTACATAAAATTTTGATTCAAAATTTATTGGACCACCTGCTATTTGGTTTCCGTATCATTTATATTCAGGCTGCTCCAAAATTAAAAGGCCCTTTTAGTATTATTTTGAAAATTGAGATATTCATTCATCGCTTCGTGGTAGTTGATACTAGTAGTGTGTTTGATAGCCAATGGCTAGGACAATGAGCTCAAGAATCGGACGTCTTATCTAGGGGATTCCCTTGGACTGCTTCAAATGGGGAACTCCTTCGTTACGATTACTATCGTAAATGAACCTTTTTCTGATCACGTAGTATCAGAAAAAACTTCATCAACTTATAGAATATACTTTTCTATTTATAGCAGTTTTACATTTATTTATTTTTTGTTTATATCAAAAACAAAACTTCATCAAGTTGTTTTTTATTGGAACTTCATCAAATTTCCAATTTTTATGATTTTATTTTATTTATATCAGTTTCCACATTTTATTTATATTGTTTTTAATATTAAACATCGATTAGAGTTAAGTAAAATATGGTCAAAAATTGATCTGGTGTGGTTATCTTTGTAAAAGAGTATATTTTTATGTATCTCTTATCATTTTTTATTGAGTATTAGTATTGAATGTTGATATGATTAATTTTAACAAAATCTTAAATTTTATTGCTATGTAACTATTGATGGAATAGTTTATAGTGAACATTAATTAATTATTCAAAACAATGGATGTCTATCATTGAAAATTTTGTTTTATTCCATCCACCTCTAATCACTTAATTGCGGTATTTAGGTTGTCTTTATTGCAGCCTCCAACACCTTTATTGTGTTGGATTTGAAGGGGTGAATTAGTCCCAAGTCGTTTTCGAAATATGACATGTATAATGTTTGTAAAGCATGGCCATCCATCACCTTATAAGCCAATTTTGTGAGATTATTTTAGAACCAATCACAAATTTTAAGATGGTATCGAGTCTATCCTAGATCTTTTGTTGGGATTCTCGCATTGTCCACGCTTCAGGCCCATTGGTCTCAAGCGTCCATTGGTCTCAAGCGTTAGAGGGTGTGTTGTAGATTCCATATTTATTGTAGTCCGTCCCTAGTCGCCTAATTGCGGCATTTGGGCTGCAAATTATTTTCGTTGCAGCCTCCAACACCTTCATTGTGTTGGGTTTATAGGAGTAGATTTAGTTTGGCGTCTCTTAGAGATTTGTAAGGATAAGTTAGACTTCATATAAAATCAAAGACTTATTTATATTTATGCATGTAAATGATAGTATCTTAGTGATTATATTAGTTTTTGGCGTTCAAACCATGTACCATTGCTCGAGAGTTTATTCTCATGATGTTTTTTCTATGTTTCTTGATCTCCACCTTTAAAACTCATTTCTTTTTTTCTAAAATCTCTCTATATGTTTTACAATGAATTGAAGAATTTCAATTCTCGTGTCACATGAGATTCATTCTTCGTTGTACTTCCTTTATAAAACGTAAAACGCATTCTTCATTGTACTTCCTTTATAAAACGTAAAACGCATTCTTCATTGTACGTCTTTTATAAAACGTAAAACACATATCAAACTATCCAGGTGAGAAACATATATGTTGATATTATAGTTATTTTATCTTTTAAAAATATTTAATTTACAATCCTCTTTTTAAAGAATTTAATTTAAAATCATACAACGGCAACTTTTAGAAATTCGAATATGATTTCCACTTTTACTATTTCGGCCACCACCACTTTCTACCGTTTGTTTTACTTTTGGTGAATATATAATTCTTTGCTAGTGTCAGTGTGAAACAATTTACTGGGTTTTTTAATTGAGAAAGACATTCCCCAGCAAGTTGATTGATTAATGAAAAGTTTAATATTTAATAAAGAGATCGAATGAAAAGCCTTCAATTAATCAGTGGTCAACTCTATATAATATAAATATAATTAAAATTTAAATCTGCATGTTTCGTTCATTCGTTGGGTGGTCAATCTCTTTGACTGAATCAACTTGGCCCCAAAATTAGTTGGGGTGTGAGTGTCAATGAAAGAGGTTTCAATTCACACTTCAAAATTTAGAATATGATTTCGAAGTTTCTAAACTGGAATTGATTCCAAGAACCAAAGGGTGCGTTTTATTTCTATTATGTTTGGATTAACGGTCATAAATCTATTAGAATATGATTTAGAGAAATAAACTTATAATATTTCACTAATTTTAGTAATTAAAATGTGTTTTAAAAAAAGTCAAAATATGTTCAATATAATTTGTTACATGAATTAGGATCTCAAAACTAGCTGATGATGTGATCATCTTAAACTAACTTACAATCTCCTACACCACAATTAAAAATAATAATAATTGTTTTTAGATGGTACTAGACTTTTGACCCGCTTCTCGACTATAATAGAGACAAATAAATAATTTTTAACTCGTAAGATCATGAGTCGATCAATAAACGTAAATTAGATTATTAGAGATACAATATTACAATCAAATAATAAAAAAAATTATAAAGAAAAAAGGTAAAAAGAATACAAAATTATATTGTTGCACGGGTCCATTTTATTTATTACTTTTATAGTTAAACATAAAAAATTAATGCAGTTCATGGTTCCTAACAAATTATTTAAGGTAGCCGAGTTTGCATGGAAATTAGGGTATTCTGTTTGTAAACGTATTAAATAAGTGTACAACAAATTGTCAAAAATAAAAATCTGCATAAACAATAGGTTAAGTTGCTGTATAACTAATAAAATTAATAAATAAATAAAAAGGATAAGGATTAAGATATCTATTAAATTTTTGCTTTAAAAAATATTCACGGTTGTTAGAAAGAGAAATGAAAAACATATATGATGCAAATTTAGAGCCAAAATTTTATGATATAGTTGTTGCAAACCTAATAAGGGATTAGTGAAAGGAAAAAAATTAGATTAAAACTTAACAAAATTAATAAATAAGGATAAGTAATGCATTTTGTTTAGGGGTGTTCACAGGTCCGACTTACCAAATCAACCGGTTACCCAAACCAACTTGCATTTTACCTAACCCACTTGGGTTGGTCTAGTGGTATTGACTTGTGACCTAAGAGTATGCTTCTTTTCAAAATCTCAGGTTCGATTCTCGTTAATGTCAATTTGAACAAGTTAGTTTAGCTTCTTAAAAAAAAAAAAAAACTTACATTTTATTTGAACTCGTTCAAGTTCGGATCCAACATGAACCATTTCATTCAAACTCGGAGTAGTTTGATTTGGATAGAAAATTCAAGTGCTAAATGCTAAAATTTAATCTAAATGTTAGAATTTAAATTTCTTTGTTGAATTTGTTGTTGCTTGTTGTTTAGTTTGACCACCATTATTATTTGTTCTATTTGTTGTTGTTGCGTTAAGTCTTTTTGTGAAGACTTTCAACAGACTAACTATCTCAAACAAATATTGTCTTTTAAAACCTCAATCAAATATACCCCCATATAAATTATTTAAGATATTTTTTTTGACCATTTTTTTATGAATTTATAAAGATACTTTAAAACATGTAATCCAAAAAATTAAAAGATACTCTAAAACATTAAATTTATATTTTTATATTATTTATTAATCTAATTTAAAACATGTAATCCAAAAAATTAAAAGATACTATAAAATTAAAAGATACCCGTTCTATGTTTAAAAAATCTATTTTTTTGCAAAATAATTTTTTATAATTTTTTTTAAACATGCTTGTAGAAAAATATAAAATTTTAAGGTTGATTAAAATAAATAGTAGAGACTAAAATTGCATGTTAAATTTGTTTATAAAGATGCAAGCATGCCCTTATCTTAAGAAGACGAAAACAAAATTTGGTTATTATTTTGTGGTGAAGAATTTATTTAACCCTTAATTTTATGGGTTATGCTAACAAGTGTCTTTAAAGCACTAGTTAAGAAGTTAAAAATAAATAAATAAAATTCTAAATTTAACGTAGAAAAAATTCTTTTTTAAAATTTCAACATGTTGAATACACCATTCCCAATATAAACTTTTTCTTTTAAAAAAGTTTACCTTTACAATTTGTATTACTTGTTGAAAAATGTATTGACCATTTTTTGTGATGAATGAAATTCTTACATCTTTTTTTAAAACTATTTTGCAATAAATTATTAGAAGATTTTGAATTTGACTTTATAATAATAATAATAATAATAATAATAATAATAATAATAATAATAATAATAATAATAATAAAATATGAGAAAATTATTTCACAATTTATAAAGCTAGTTTTCTCTTCTTTTTTTTAACAAAAGAGAAGAGAAAAGGAAACAAAACAGGAAAAGAGAGGGGGACCATACCAAAACCTCTCTAACAATAAATGATATTATTCATTTTTTTGACAAAAAATGATATTATTCATTTAAATTGATAAATTACATTGATATATTGCAAATTTGAAGTCTCTAAAAACAAAAATGATGCATTTGTTCTAATAAAAAATCGAATATGCAAAGAAACTCATAACATTCATGTTAATAACATGAAAACATCAAAAATTCATAATCAGGTAATATGATTATATTCAAGTGTTCAAAATGTTTATGCCTCCGTATCTTGAACGTTGACAATATCAAAGTCGCTAATTGATTATGCACTGGATCAAAACTAATATTTCAACTTAAATCAAAAGAACACTGCAACGACATGGCTAATAAGAAAACCAACATCAAGACGACAAAAACACAAAAGTATATAAAAGAAAAATTAATATATGTGAAAATCACTTATTAACCTAAAAAAAGGGAAAAAAATTATCTAATGAGGCGATTTCGAAGCAAAAGAAGAAAAAAAAATGGGGATGACTAGGTTCAATCAAAAGGTTATTTATTACTATCAATAATTTTTTTAATATATTTAATTCATATACACTGACAGTTTTTTTTTAGTTAGTCATAACCCATAATAATTTACACCTATGTATGGTTGTGATCTTTTGACAATGTGAAATTTTTACACCGCTGAGCATAAAAATAAATTATTTATTTATAGAAATAAAAATTAAACTCTTTGCCAATTGGAGTAATTTAAAAAATAAAGAAATGAAAAACTTATAAACATAAATTGGGACAAAATTTAAATTATTATGGGGTTGATTAGACACTTTTTTCATTAGAAATCAATGTCTAAACAAAAAGTGGTACATCATTAAAATATAAGAACTAACACGGACTTATTTGTTTGTCTTTGATTAAACTCAACAAATTTTATTTTAAAAAAGTTACAACATCTGCTATACTCATTAATTATTGCTCCAAACTCGGAGATGTCGTTTTTGCATCTGTTATAACAAATTAACAATCTACCTTCTTTAGAATTACTATTTTACTATCCTCTTCTTTTTCATAAATGAGAAAAAATATATTTATTTTTTTGGTAAAATGAGAAAATATATAATTAATATTCTTTATTCAAAACAAAGTCCAAAAAAATTAATTTATTTCTTTTTTTTTTTGGTAAAATTTAATTTGATTCCATATGCACATTAAAAGAAATTATTTCATTTTCCTTCACAAAAAAATTATTTCATTCAATAATACAGTCAAAATAAGACCTGCATATCCGTCACCAATTTTAAAGCAAAATCTTTTTTTTTTTAAAAACTAAAATGATATATATTCACACAAAACACAACGCCTCTTTAGCACAAGGCGTGCCAAAGAAGCGCACCAGAAGCAAAGTATCTGTCAAAGTACAAAAGCATGCATTAGTCGATACCCAAACAAAGTAACGGGTTCGACTGCCATTGCTGACAACCATACACAAAAGCGGCATTATTAGCACACAACCACCAATACGAGTGAAACTTAACCTTTTCCACTAGCTCCTCTATAGGAGTGGTAATATTATTAAAGATTATATTATTACGCTCTTTCCAGAATAGCCAGACACAGAAAAGCCAAAATAGCTGAAGGAAAGAGCGCCTAGTCTTCATACCACCTAAATAATACGTGAAATGAAGAAAATGATCTCCAATAATGTCGTGATCTACTCCTGAAAAACCAAGCCAAAGCCGCACCTGACACCAGATGGCACCAAAAAAATTACAATGTAAAAACAGGTGATCAACAGATTCAACATGGCCACACCCTGTTACACAAGAGATGTCTGCAACAGTAATAATGCCCCGATTGAGAAGGTTGAATTTTGCCGGCAACCTGTCTCGAAGCAGACGCCAAGCTAAAATAGACACCTTCAGCGGAACCTGAGGATGCCAAATAAGATTCTGAGCAGCATCCAACACGTGGTGATCCTGAGGAGTAAGGACCTCATAACTTGAACGCACTGAATAGCCCCCTGCAGGGTCAGGCTGCCACTGCCAAGTATCTGAAACATTAAGCTGCAAAAAGACATTAGAAAGAAAAATCCTACACTCCTCTAACATCTCTTCCTCCCACACCCACAACCTCCTCCTCCACTGCCACGCTCGACCCCCGACCTTCCAACCTAGCGAACACATAGAGGCCACAGTAGCCTAACTCGTTCTCCGCTAAGTTGAACAAACGGCTAAAGCGCCGACATAGAGGAACATCTCCAACCCAACGATCCAGCCAAAATATTAGGAAGATTATTCCAGCGCGTGAATTGTAAGGTAACTCTGTCATACGATCCAAATGATAAACCAAAACACACATCGTCTAAGAACAACTCTTAGATAGTCACGACTCCAAATAAATTTAATATGAGTACATACATATAATTAATAAAAATTAAAAAGAAAATTTCACCTAATAAATAAATTTAAAAAGGAAATGATATTAGGTAATGTGACTAATTTATGTTTTATTTAAATTTGAGTATTCATGTGTATATGATAAAATAAATTTTATTTGAAGTTGTGACCATACAAGAATCGTTCTTTGTCTAGATGCTTCTACGATAACAAAAATTAAAAATAAAATAATTTTGTAAAACTGATTTTACCTTTTTTAGAGGTAAAACTGATTTACTTGAAAACTGATTTTAGAGGTAAAATTGATTTTAGTTGCAAGATAGATAGGCTTCAAATTCCAAGCAAGGTAGCCGGCCAAGCCAACACAACACAACACACCACAACAGTTTCTTTTTCTTCCTAAAAGGTTTTTTCTTTCATCTCCAAACAACACCTAAGTCCCCCAATCATCTCCTACAAAAAAAAAAAAAAAAAATTATAAATAAAAAAATTCTGACATATCCGAGAATAATTCTCACAAAACATTTCTTCCATTCTATTTCTTACACATTCATTCACCACACTTCTTCTTCTATGACCCAAAATCCAATACAAAACCCTAATTCGATTATGGCCGCCACCAACCTCGGCGGCGGAGGAGGTGCCGGCGCCGTCACAGGCGGAGATGATCGAGTTCTCGCAACCGCTCAACAGATCCTCAAAAGCCTAAAAGCTCCCAAAGAAGATCGTGAAGACATGCTCTTAATCTTCTCCACCTTCGACAACCGTCTCTCCGGTATCACTGACCTTATCAACGGCGACGATTCCAAATCCGACGATGACGAAGACCTTGACCGATTCGAAGCCGCTGAGAAAGTCATACTTGATGATTCTTCGTTGTCCACCGAGTCTTCTCGTCAATCAACTTCACTTTTTGATCCTCCGAATGACCCTGAAGTCTATTTTGCTGCTGTTGATGAGATTATTCAGTGGATGGAACACTTCACGATCTCGCCGCCGATTAATTCCGCTGGAAAAACCGGTAAGATTATATTGGATCGTGCTGATAACGCGATCCAAGTTGCTATGTCGAGACTCGAGGATGAGCTTCGACATGTGTTGATTTGTAATACTGTTCCGCCGGATGCTGTTAGTAGGTGTAGTACTAATCGGAGGAGTTCGTTGTCTTTCAGTTCGCACGATGGTGCGGGTGGGATTGATGATAATTCTGGGAGTTTTGGTGATGTGAATGATCCTGGTTCTCATAGGTTTCATGAACGTGGTGTTAGTCTTGGTGATGATTTGTTTGTTGATTTGGTTCGTCCTGAATCGATTTTGAATTTGAAAGATATTATTGATCGGATGGTTAGGTCTGGTTATGAGAGGGAGTGTTTGCAGGTTTATAGTAGCGTTCGTCGTGACGCGTTGGTCGAGTGTTTGGCGATTCTGGGAGTTGAGAAATTTAGTATTGAAGAGGTGCAGAAGTTTGAGTGGAAGAGTTTGGATGAGAGGATGAAGAATTGGGTCCAAGCTGTTAAGGTCGTTGTTAGGGTTTTGTTGAGTGGGGAGAAGAGGCTTTGTGATAGTCTTTTTGGTGATTTGGAGGATGTGAAGGAGATGTGTTTCAATGAAACAGCTAAAGGTTGTGTTATGATGTTGTTGAATTTTGGCGAAGCTGTTGCCATTTGTAAGAGGTCGCCGGAGAAGCTGTTTAGGATTTTGGATATGTATGAGGTTTTGAGAGATGCTTTGCCTGAATTGGAGGATATGGTTACAGATGAGTTTGTGATTACCGAGGCGAAGGGTGTGCTTAGAGGACTTGGGGAGGCTGTGAAAGGGACGTTTGCTGAATTTGAGAGTTGTATTCGGAATGAGACTTCCAGAAGGCCGGTTATAACTGGGGATGTTCATCCTTTGCCTCGTTATGTTATGAATTACCTGAAACTGCTAGCGGATTATAGCGATGCTATGGATTCGCTTTTGGAAATCAGTGACGAGGCTCTTTATCACTTTAAAAATGATTTGGGTGGTGATGAGTCCCAGTTAGAAGCTTTGTCCCCTCTAGGACGACAGATATTGTTGTTGATGTCTGAACTTGAGTACAATCTTGAGGAAAAATCAAAACTTTATGAAGACCATGGATTGCAGCAGGTGTTTTTGATGAACAATCTACATTACCTGGTGCGTAAAGTGAAGGACTCAGATCTTATACAGGTTTTGGGGGATAATTGGGTTCGTAAGCGCCGCGGTCAGGTACGGCAGTATGCTACGGGATACCTTAGAGCCTCTTGGAGCAAGGCCTTGGCTTGTTTGAGGGATGAAGGGGTTGGAGGGAGCTCTAATAATGCATCAAGGATGGCTTTGAAGGAGAGGTTCAAGAATTTTAACGCGTGTTTTGAAGAAACATACAGGGCTCAGACAGCTTGGAAGGTACCTGATGACCAGCTTCGTGAAGAGATGCGAATAAATATATCAGAGAAGGTGATACCTGCATACCGCTCGTTTATGGGGAGATTTAGCGGTCAGCTGGAGGGAAGACATGGCAAATACATTAAGTATGTACCAGAGGATCTAGAGACTTATTTATTAGATTTATTTGAAGGATCCCCTGCTGTATTACATCACATAAGGAGAAAGAGTACATAGAATAATTATAAGATAATCTGCTTTTGAGTTTTGACAGGTGAACTCATTTTATCAGGATTAGTTGAAAAAGTTTGTGTCGTGCATATCTATCTTGTACCTGGATAGCTGTTTATTTTACAGGGTCTTAATGTTAGAATTGGATTTTCTCCTGCGAATACTGTAATATCTTTGTATATATTCGTAAGTCCAGTGTCTTGAACAACTTATTTATGCTGTTATCGGCAACCATTATACTTGTTGAAATAGTTCTCTCATACACTCACATTAATAGCTGCTGTCTTGAACTAAGATCCGATTCTCATGTAAATTACATATCTGCAATTTGCATTATTTTCAATTTTCTATATGAATGAACTGTGATTTTCTTACCTGACCCGACAGATACCATGTTGTCTGTGCATATCTTATGTTTAGCTGATAATAATTGAAGTGAGGAAAGAGGAAATAAGACATAGTTGTACCAGAAACTGGATCTACTCAAAACATTAAAATTTGCTCATTTGAAAAGGCTTAGATGTTTGTCAAAATGATGTTGAATATCCAAGAAGAATCAAGGAAACAGATCAACAGCTATTATGGCATTGTCTGAAACCCAGAACCGAATTATTCGTCATATTGCTTGTCGGAAGTTATGTACCCATGCAAAAAAGATGTTATTGTTTATACATTTTCTGATCTTGCGGACTTCTAGCATCTACCATCAGCACTGTTAGATGCCACTTTTGTGTGCCTTTTTGTGCAATAGTTTGTGTGCCTTTGTTGTATTGTAATTAGTAGCTCCAGCTATGTGGATATGCTAATTTGCTGTGGCTTGACATACAATAAATCTGCAAGAGAAACAAACTTATGATGATTTGCGTTTATTTTGGTCCCTCAAATTGAGCTCTCTAACAAGCGTACTCATACTCTTCTGTCATGTGCCTGTGTTGAGACACCATGATATTGTATCAGTGATCCGACAGACACATGCTGAAACTATATCAGTTGTAAATTTTCTTTGTTATTGTTTATATGATTTTTGGGTATTGTTCAATACAGCAGTAGTGAATTATACTGAAAGTCGTCCAAAACGAATTGACTCGTTTTTAGTGAGTTTGTCGATTTTTAATTATTGAAATTCTTATCATGTTTGCTGTTGCTGGCAATAGATATTTTGATTCAGGTATTACTTTGCACTTACACTGTCCATAAATGACCAAAACTGAAATGCTAATTTTGTCTCTTGAAAATCTTTACACTTCAGGCTTGGCCAGCCTTAATTGGAAGAGTTGCCTTATTTGAGTATGTGATGAAACTAGTAAACTGGTTTTCAATGTGAGTACGCTAGTGTAATTTTCCTATATTTTCCCTTTGTTTTCTTACCTCAACCTTTTCATTTTCTTTGTTTTTGTCAACTTCCTACGTCAAACTAACAAGTGCAAAACACAAGTTCCAATTGGGATACGTTCTAAACCGAGCCCCGAGAATAATGGGGTCTCTTTTGTCGTGTTGGGACTTGGAATATTATCTTTTGTCTTTTTCCATAGCCACCAACAAAGACTACCATTCAACTTTTGATGCACCAGGTACTATTTCAAAATTTACCATCACCTGTGAGCATTTTCCGTTATATAAAAGGAACTCGAAAGTTAACTACTAACTTTTGGTCAGAATTTTGCTGGACAAAATTACCCTTAATAAATTAATTTTTTTTTGCAAATTTTAATCTTAATAGAAAATTAACTATGTTGAATGTTTTTTCTACAAATTTATCCTTAATATTCTAAACTTATTTTCAAATTTAAAGTGAAAAACACACAAATTGAATTAAACTGAAATAAAAATATTTTATAATACATAAACAAAATACAAAAGAAAAATGAGGATAGACGCGTGTCCGTCTTCCCACTAGTCATAATAAGGTGAACAGAAACATGAATTGAAGACAACGAAAACAACTCAAAATTTGACAGAACTTATGGTTACACCAGAATTTACAGTACATAAAAGTCCCATTCGAACATTAGTTAAAACAGGTGCAAGTAACTTGCAAACTGCCTACACATTACAAAGACCTAGGTACACATCTTCAACTTGAAGATAAATACATATATTTTTTACTTTTCCTCTGAAGAATTATTTCGAAAACAAAAACAAAAACAAAAAATCTCTGCAAGAGCAAGTTATTCTTTCTTGATGCCTTATCTGTTAAACCCTGCTGTTAGCAGGTAGAGGGAGAACACCATCAAAGAAGTCACCAAAATAGCCGTGAGGTTCATGTACAAGCCTTGAGATGATATCTCTTAATGTGATTAGTCCTTCAAGGTTCCCATCATCATCCACAACATAGACCCTATGAATTTGCTCTTTGTCAAGCAATTGAATCAACTCTTTCATTGTACAGTCCCTTTTGCATGTAATGAATTCACTTGACATTGGGAATGCGTTTTTATTCTTCTCCAAGTAGCTTCTAACGGAGGTCAGGAAGTCCTTCACTGTAATAGTTCTGTCAAAATGTAAACACCCAATGAGTATGAAGTAATAAAACAGATAGAACAACTAAAGAAAGAAAAAAGATATCGGCAATGCGGTCTAGACACAGTTTTAATTAAAGGTCCGCGACCACAATTCAGGTCGTGACACAAGGTTTTTGATGTCTTTGACTGTGATTAAGGCCGCATCAGCCATATTTGACAACATTTCTCAGCAATATCAAGGACTGTGGCGCAACTGCGAATCACAATTTAAAACCTCGGTGGTGACATACCTATAATCATGATAGATTTCTGGGGCAGTTAGCAAGAATTGAACATCTCGCAAGCTTATATTACCAACTGCCGTGGTGCCACCTCTTTTGATTACAGGCACCCCTCCAACCCTCCTTTTCCTCATCTCTTTAAATGCTTGAAGGACTGGTTCATCCTCATAAACCTGAAAAGAATGAAATAATCCATTATCAAGTTCATCAAGATCAACAAGCTTACTTTACTTGAAAGGGGAAGATGAAATAACTATTTTAAAGCATTTTCCATATATGCACACACATTTAAGAAATGCAGGGTAGCATTTTTCTTTGTATGCACCAGAATATGCAGAATTCACATACTTGACAAGGTTCAATGCAATGAGAGCTTATATGATACAGTACACACCTTGATGATCTGTTTTGGTGTCACAAGGGGAAGACCAACATCAGATAGTTCCTTGGCTCCCCAACTTTCAAACCATTGAAGTCCGGAACATTCTGCCAACATATGAATCACGGCGGGTTGTGTGATGATGTTATCAATTCTGCCAGCACCCAAGTCTACCACAGGAACACTCTTCATTTTGTACTTAGAAAGCAGCAAGAGCATTGTTAGAAATGAGTTTGATCTCTCCAAAGCAAGAAACGGAGCCCATCGGAATGTCCCTGAAATATCTTGAACCTGTTTGCGAAAAAGTTAGCTACTTAAATAACCAAATACAAACTAATTAGTAGCTGGAAGAAGAATCACTTGAAAGAAAGTTTGACATTGCAAAACAACCTTGGTGTTCTTATAAAGTTCAGAAGAAGTAAGATCCTCGAAAAAGTTTCCAGAAGTTGTCGCTGCAGATCCGAAGCCTAAGGCTTCGAGTTCTCGAGCAAAATTATTTCCGCTTGCTGCAGCTGCAATAGCACTTGCACTGGTTGGAGTGGATGGACTCCTAGGGGATGGAGGTTCAGACTGTCAACAGCATTATCACATTAGCTTAATGTGAAATTGAAGCATCTAAGAAAATCACTTCAATAGAACAGGTATCATATCATTTTTAGAATTGAAAACACTGTCATGTATTAAATTTATCCTTCTACCAACAAAAAGTACATATATTAAATTCATATCTAAGACATAATAGTTAAACTAGACATGTTTAGAATTAAAATAAATATATAAAGTACAAAAATTGATTGCAAATTTTAGATTCATATATGGCTTTTGATTTTTTCCTCATTTTTATTCTGAAAGTGAAGTAATTGAATTGACAAGTGACATATGTATCTAACCTGATGCAAAATCCATACAACAATTCCAGCAAACTCAACTATTCCGATATATCTATCAATCCAACTAGCATCTTCAGGTGCATCAACATCCACAACAGGTGCACTCAGAATATTGTGACGTGCCAATATTTTCACAGCTTCAGCCAAGGTAGCATCTGATTTTATTTCAATCTCTATACAAACAAAACATAAAATTCACACTTTTAGAACAAACCCAAAAAAATAAAAAATAGACACACACAAAAAACACATCAATTGGTCACACATGCATGTTTGGTACCATAGTTGGTTGGTTTGTCAAAATCACGGTGAACCACCATGATGTAAATTTTGCAAAATCATGGTTACTCACCATGATTCTGATAAACTATGTGATACCAAACATGCACATAATTTTCATCTGGGTGTGATCAAAATCATTTTTTGTTATTCAATCAAAATCACACACACATACATACATAGACACTAAACTACCTTGGTTTGAAGCAGGCAAAGGAAAAGCAGAAACAGGTATGCTTTCAAAACAAGCATTAAGTTTGTCATTAGGACTCAATTGTGCCTCTTGAACATCCCATAGATCTTCAACTCTCATCCCAAGTTTGGCTTCAGGGCTCCTTGGCATCTCTCCCATTGTATCCATTGCCATTATTCCCTCTTCTTTTCTCTCTCTGTGTAACTGCATGATGATGATGATGACAATATTATAAGATCTCTATGTTTTTGTTTTTTTCTCTTTACTACTCCCAACACATTGTCCCATAATAATAAACTGAAAAATAGGATCTTAAAATCTACTAAAACATTTGAAACCAGTGTCCTACACTACACCTGAGTCATTCACCTTTGATTTTCATATTTTGGTTATATTAAGGAAGCGTGTACGGTTATGATGATGTAACATGTTATGTTTGATTTTACTACAGTGGTCAACGTAAATGGTTACGTGCTCCATACTATTCGCAATACTTATCCAAATTTGTAATTGATTATGGAAACACATTCTTATCCGGTTTTTACTATGGGCCACAAGGGTGTGCTACACTAATATGAGCCGGAGAGTGTTTTGCGCAGCACATAGAATTGATTTGATCATGCTACACTACTTGTAATAAACTATTAATTGATTATTATTGTAACAAAAGAAAAACTATTGATGACTATTGATATTCATAAAGCAATTATGCTAAAATATTTGTTATTCTAAAAGATGATAATTATTGGCTGCTTTTTATATCTTACACCTCATTGATTACATGCATCACCTCTAAGTTCTTATTGAAATTTTTTATTTTAAGGGAGTCACGTCCCACTTACATAATCCTTGATATATTTCAGTGAGTTTGGTGGAGTAAGTAAAAATGAAAATAAACCTTAGGTCTTATATTAGTTAAATTAATGATATTAATAAATAATTCTTTAGTCACTTTTAAGCACTTTCACTAAACTAAGCTTAATGACTCAGATGTTCACTTATAAACTGATTCGGGAATATTTGGGATAGGAATTATAATTAACTTGAATTTGACCGTAAAATTGAAAGATGCAAATTATTTTAGATACAGAATTAATTTAAAGGCACGAGACCAATCAATCTGGAAATAGGGTCTTTTGTTAGCTTATGTTTGTATTTGTTTGAGCTGAGTACATAATTATTGATACTGAGTCACTGATAACACTCACTCTCACTGATGTGGAGATGGCGTGTCAATCTATTATATTGAAGATAGAAATAATATCATTATCTAGTTTAGACTGTCAAGTGACATTATATTTAATTTTTAATTCAAATTGAGAGAGGTAAGGATAGGAACAATACGTGACTCTACCTTTGACCACCACTCCTTCCATGATTATTCATATTGTTTTGCTTTTTTTCTTTTACCAACAATAACTCGTACCAAAAAAATAACTCATATAATATTGGCACATTAGTTAAACCATGTGCGACACAATAAATGTAATATATGATGGACTCAAATTATGACGAGTATACAATTTTGACATCTTCGTTAAACTTGGGCAATACAATTTACTTGTCTTTTGATAAAACTTATTTTAAATATTTGAAAAATATCGTAATAGTGATCTACATTAAAATATAATATTAACAAATTTAGATTGATTATTAGTCCTATCAACAACGATGTCTACCACTAACTTACAATCTAGTTTAATTTGCATCTTTGATAGTCCCAATTGATCAAGCCAAAAGATCTCATGCGAGCTGAAAGACCTCGAAGGTAATAAGATTCACTTCATCCACCCACACTTTGTTGTTGCGTGGTCGCCACATACACCACAACATCATGACAATATCGTGACTAGTGATATTGTTTAGGAAAAAATACAAAATTTACTCTCTTTTTTCTTAACAAGTGTTATATGGATACAATTAGCATGACCTTTTTTTTTGTGATCCAAGTGTCAAATCTGCGCCAAACTACGTATGTTTATATCTCAAATTGGATACAAAACTCTCTCTAAAAGTGATTGAAGACTACTACACATTTTAAGTATTGAAATCGAATCAAAGACCGGTTGTTAAGTTGAAAGAGATATCTTACCATTTCAATCAACCTTACTTAGAATCAAGATAATTTTGTCGATTTCTTTTCATGTTTTCCTAGTCACGAGATCTTAGCATCTCTTCCTTCAAACAACGTGAGCCATTGTGGGAAATCGACGCATTCTATGAGAATGCCACTTTCCAAACTACCATATCGTTATATGAATCAGATGGACATGGTTTATAGGCTAAATCTCTAAATCTTGTTTATGGAAAGATCTTGCTTGCTAAATATCTAAATCTTCTTTGTGGAAAGATCTTGCTTTTCAAATAGAATTATAGTGTGGTTGTTAGAACCTGGTTGGCCAAGTTAGATTGACTTAAGCACAACAAGATCTAACAATCATTTATCGATGTTATCTATGAATGAACGAAAGTTGAAAATGATAATGAGAAGATTGAAAGATCTTAATTCACTAAAATCTTAGGCAACCTACCGATAAATGAGAATGAAGGTAAGTTGTTGGAAATATAAGGTTAAACAAAATGTTTGAAACATGAGAATAGCCAAAGAATTTTTTGGGATGTACAAATGGGTATTCGAGCTTAGTGATCATTATCAATAAGGTTAGCCATGGGAATAAGTAATCTTGTTAGTGAGGCAATTCTTTCTTACTAGAGTTAGAAAACGGTAGTGAATATCTTATCCTTAGACATGCGTTTTCGAGGTAAAAGGAAGGAATAAGATTTGGATTGTTCCTTACAACAATGAACTTCGATGATTCTGATACACTTTCCATCATTACATATTTTCAAAACAAACGTCAAATCATTTTCCAATCATCTTGCATCCTTTATGAAAATACAAAAAATATTTTATTTATTTGCACACTTAGGAGAATAAAAAGACTACCTTGATATTCACAAATATCTATAGGGTCTATAATTTACTACAACATAAAAACCGTGCACTTATGGTGATATCGATTATATAAAATAAAAGTTAGGCGGGTTAACATGTCAACCTGTAAATTTGTGAATTTAAGTCGTATAATACACGCTCCAAACGGTTCAACCCACACGGGCCAAAATAGAAATTGACCGAATTAAATTGAAATTATTATGTTTTAGCAAAAAAATGGGAATCAAATTATATATGAAACAATTGATTGACTTAATGAAAATGAAAAGATTCAGATAACAACACAACAATATTTTTAAGTGTTTGTTTTGAATTAAAAAAAGTTAAATTAATATTTTCAAGATACAATTGAGATACCGGGTCATGATAAGCAAGCAAATAAGCTATATCTCTACCTTCTATCACTACGATCGAAACCTGGTCCTTATTGTCAACTCAGTTTGTCACCCTCAACGTGGAAATCCTTTTTTCTTTTTTAAATTAATGGATTGGACAGTTAAAATTAAAAATGGTTTGTTTTTTCTTCTTTCTTTCTTCTGGTTCACCAGTGTTATGGTTCAGGTGAATGAGTTTTTATGCATATCCATAAACATGATGGAGATTAACTCTTAAAGTTATAAGACACCTAAATCATTCTTATTTGAGTTGTTTCATGTTTATCATTGTTTCTTTGAAACATAAAAAGTTCATAAGTAAAGTTGGTGTAAATTAACAAAATGGATGTAAATTAACAAATATTCTTTAATAAAGTTATAAAACTAGCCCTCATTGTTAGTTTTTAGCAATAAAGATGATTGATTTTTGTTCAAATAATACGATGCATATTTGCTAGCTTACTTTTTTGAGTTTTTACGTAGGTGTAAATTAACAAAATTCACCCACATAAATATATATATAGAGACACACTATTGTATTTTCACAATGTTGTTTGTGTTACATACATAATATTATGTTAGTGTTATATGTATAATATTTATTAAAAGATATAACTAATAAATCGTAAAAGAAAAATAAATTACTCATTTTATAACCCTTAATTTATTAAATAAACCATCACATCTACCTCAAATATAAAATAAATAAATTCTAACTATTTAAGTTGAAAAATACCTCTAAAAAAAGTTGAAAAAATTATCACGAGTGTGCGTTTAGAATGAAAATGATGAGCATATGCAGGAAAACAAAATTATTGCCTTCTAAATTTATAAAATTGATTAAAATATATAATTTTATCAAATAATTTTTTTTTGAAGGATCGAATAATTATTTAAAATTTATGTATCAATTTATTATTTAAAAATGAATAAATTATCTATTAAATTTGACAAAAGTTGTGCTGAATTAAATATAATTTAAAATGAAATTTAATGAAGGAGAAGACTGAGAAACAAATAAATAGTTTTTTTTAAGGAAAGAAACAAATAATTAGTTAGAATTAAGGATAAAACTTATGTCAATTTTTTTGTGTTTTTTTCATATGATTCTTAGCTCGAAATACATTTTTTGCGACTATAACAAACTTATGTGTTTTTCGTATGATTCATATCTCAAAACACATTTTTCGTGACAATAATAAAAAATTCATTTTATGTGAAGAACCATAGTCTTGTTTTTAAAATGAAAGATTTTTTAATAAAAATTAATTTCATGTGAAGAACCATCACATGTGATCTATGTAACGAGGGGTCTACACTCAAATCTCGATGGCATCTGTTAAATAAACATTGTCAATGATTTTGTGGTAACTACGAACTAACCGCTACTGACAAGAAAAATGGAGGGATCAAGACCTACTTCATGGATGATGCACATAAACTTTTCGTACAATTACATCAATATCCTTTCGCATTGAATCAAAACCAATTGCAAGTTAAAAAAATATAAAAGTGTGGGTCAAATTTGAGTTCTTTAAAAACAACCGCCATTAAAATAAAAACTACTTTAATCAATAATAAATCTCTTAAATCCCCACCCATAAGTTTTTCTAGTCTCACCCCATATAATTTTAATTACACCTAAATTTACTTCTCATCTCATATAATTTTAGCTACACTCAAATTTACTTAGGAGTTTTACAATAATACCAAAATCGCCATCTCCATGTAAATTTCTAAGAACCATTTTTTCATGGTCATTTTGAATCTTCACACCCCTTTCACCCACAAACCACCATACATGTGCAACTAATATCTATCAAGATTAAAGATTGAATCGACATTTTTTTTCATTGATTCGTACTTTATTCATAAAGGTTAGTGAATTTCATGAATTTATTTATTGAAGAGTCTCTATTTAGGTTTTGTTCGTTGTCGTGTTTTTATTTTGTTTTGTTCTGAGATATATGTGTGTGGGCGACATATAAGGTGGATGTGAATTTAGATTAAGTAAGGTAGGGTTATTTAAGATTGTGTAGCACTCACTACTTTGATGTTAGTGTAAATTTAGACTACGTATTAACTATTAAGGTAAATATAATTTAATCTTTCAAAAAAAATAGTAAACATAATTTAAGTTTACATTGGCAATATTACTCACTATGAGAGGTTATTGTAAATTCAGTTTACGTACGTACAACTTATGTAGATGACACATAAACTCCTTATTAATGTATACAAATAAACTAAGTTTACTTAATTTATGTAAACTTAGTTTACATTAACTACGTAAACATATTTTACATAGTTTGAAAAACTACTATCTTTCTCTCAATTTCATATTTTTCCACCTCATGTTTCAATCAATTTTACATTTTTTTCCTCTCCGGTTAGTGGACCTTGAAGAAGAAGAAAGTGTTGTCGTTGTTAACAACGAAATGAAACTTAAAAATCCACAATTAGTAGATTCTACGGTTGTATTTACCATTGATAAAATGTTTGCTATTAAATAAGACACGTGAAATAGAAAGAGTCGAAAGAGATGAATGAGACGACGACGTTCAAAGAGAGATTGATGCGCGTGTTGTTTTTGGCTTTGACATAATTTAGGAGATGATTACGTGATTTGAGGATTATGAATACATGAACCGGTTTTCCTAAGACGTACGATGAAAGAGTTATGAATTAAATTAAAATTTCTATTTATATTTCAGTTAAAGAGTATATTGATCATTTTGAAATATAACTTAAATTTTTAAGATGTAAGTAATATGTATCCCCGTTAAATATGCTTTTACAACATTATAAATTAATTCAACCACTAATTTTATCAAATATTATAAATTCAATCTACTAATTTATTTGCTATGTCAACTAAAGTAATGATCTAGGTTCTTGTAAGAGAGGAGTCCACACCATTTCGTGTTCCATATATAAAGAGACTTGAGAGGGAAAAAGTACAGTCTTTCTGGCTTCTCTTCTCTTCTCTTCTCTGCCGAACTGAACCTAACCAAACTAACAGTTGAAACCTCTTCTCTCCGGCGATGGATTCAACTTCTTCTTCTTCTTCTTCTCCTGGTGCTTCTCAATTCCTCGCTGATCTTCCCCTCCGCGGCACCTTCACTTCCACCGCCATTTCATCCAATTCGGTACATTCCCCTTCTCGTTCAATCTCATTTTTTCGATCTTCCATTTCTATTGAATTTACTGTTCTAGGTTTTATGTGAAATCCCCTTTCATTTCACAGTTATTAATCACGTGTATGAAATTTTGTAACCCTAGCTTGCTAGTTGCTAATGTGTATGCGATTTTAGGTTTCATGTGTGAAGTTCCAAAATTTATTACTCTACTTCAAAGAGGGTTCAAGAAAGTTTGAAAATTTATTAGATTTCGTTTGTGAATTGTCAAATAATTTCCACCGATTGATCTATCCTGGTAATGGCATAGACAATTGAATAGATCAATAGAATGAGAATCCTTGTTTTTGTCTTGTAAACATTGTTTCTTTTGGAATGAATAGCTAATGATTCTTTTACTGATGCACATTCATGTTTATTTTATTTTATTTTATTTTAAGCTGTTAATTGAAGTAGTTGGCTTTAATGTTTTTATGAGGTTATATGAGAGAGTTTATGTTTGAATTTTATCCTCTGACTTTGCAGGATCGGATGCGGGTTTATGTATGCGATCATGAGACCACACCACCAGGTCTTCTTATTTATTATCTTATAAAGTCTCTAATAGTAGCTTTGGTGCTTTATATATTACCCTTCCCCCAAGTTGCGACTTTGGGGAAGAAACGAACAAAACTTTTTTCCGTTCTATCGTTGTGGAAAGTTTACCTAAAGTTTCATTATTGTCACCAAAGTTAGAAGAATGATTGTTTTTCTTTTCCGGCTCATAGGGAGCAATATATTTGACCATATTCAAATCATGTTAATATGAATGTTACTTATAGAAGCATGACTAATTGACCATTGACTGCAATTTTTTCAAGAAAATCACATTTGCACTTTGATACATTGCATTGAAGTTTAGTTAGTATTTATGTTGCTACAACATTTCACCCTATTTTATCGGTCTTAATCTGGATTAATGCAGGGTGATTCAGTATTCTTTACACTGTAAAATTTGTGTTACAAAACTTGTTTTGTCAAAGCTATCAAGCATTCTAAATCTTTATCTCCGTAGCTCCCCTAACTTGAAGGATTTAAAGATTCATTTTTTAAATGGATCAAGTTATTGAATATTTTGTTCTTGTGTTTTGTAGAAATTATGAAATTGTTTTTTTTTACAGTGAAAGCTCCTTCCACCCACTTGGTCATAATGCCATGACATATATTTTTCTGAACTATCGTTTCATCCCATGAATTCTAGCTATAAGTAGATAATTGTTGTGAAGTGATTTTGACTCCACTTTTTTTATTTTTTATCGAATGGCTGATTTTGACTCCCTTGCTTATCCAGAAGGGCAACATATTAAGACAAACCAACAGAACATATTGATCAGAGCACTCAAATTGAAGAATGTATCTGACAGTTCAAAAAAGAGGTATTCCCACACCCCAACTTTTGTGGAAGAGTCAAGTGTATGATATAATTTGTTGGGTTTTTCACTAGTTTGTACTGCTTGGTAGTTTTTTAATGCAAAGTAGTTATGGCATGTCTCAAATTCATTTATGTCTATATTTTTATCTTGGTCTAGTTTTATTGATTTTGTCTCATCAAACTTTTTGTCAGAACTGCTGAAAAGGTTTTGGGAGCTTCAGCCAAGAAACTAAATAATCAAACTAACCCTCAACAAGGTGCGTTCAGATGATCTTTATGATGTATTAAGATTGGGTTCATACCTCTTTTTTGCTGGGGACAAGAGTAGTTTTTTGTTTTTTTGAGATTGCTATTTCGCCTTCCTAATTCTTTAATGCGTCTAGCATCACTTGTCTCATGGTTCCTCTTGATGCTTTGATGTTTAAATGTGTCATTAATCTTATGTCTCTATTTTGCATATATGTCAATAAAAGAATTCAGCCAACCTTTTTTTCTCGAGTGTGGATTAAAAGATAAAAAATCATGTTTGGTAATGTGTATCCAGATTGCGCTCTCAAGATGCCTCTGTTTTTGGTATAAATTTTCTTATTAAATTAAATAGGGTTTCCATGTTTGATTGATTTATATGATCACAAGTCACTAGTTGAATCTAGAGTGAACCAAGAACAGTTGCATTTGGCATTAAGAATCTTTCCAAGGCCAATGAGCTTGTATCTAACTTAGCTAGGGGCGATTCTTTGAGACTTTAATCTAGTGATGATATTTTCCCTAGACCTGTAGTAAGATGGCTGGACATTTTTGACCACTTTTATTCTATAGTATTATCTCGGTATTTCTCATCTTGTTTGCTATGGTTTTTAAACATGCAGAGGGATCAAATGGTCAAACATCCAATAGGAACTTCCAGAGCTTGACTGTAGAGAGGCTTCGAGCTCTTTTGAGAGCTAAAGGTCTTCCAACCAAAGGAAAGAAGGCAAGTAGTATTACAGTTTAAACATTGAGACAGCATATGCATGAACACATATGGTTGATAATTCGCAAGTTGGTTGGTAGTTTTTTTTTGTTTACTTTTGTTTCATGCATGCACGCATATGGTTGATCATTCACGAGTTGGTTGGTGGTTTTTTTTGTTTACTTTTGTTTCATGATGGTTCATGTATATCATAAGAGAGAAATGATATTTCAACACAAATTTGACATCAATTTGGATGGTTCAAATATGCGGTTAATTACATTTAGTGGATGTTTGATGAATATAACAAGGTATCACAACTCATTAATCATCCATTAAACATAATTAACCATGATTTTCAGCATCATTAACCACGTGTTCAAATATACATTTATCTATTAACCATCCAAATTGTGTTCAAATATACACGTGAGAATTTTGGTTAATGACTTCAAAATCATAGTTTAGTTTTAAAAGATGAATTGCGGCACCTTTGTTATACTCGTTATTATCTACTGAATGTAATTAACCATATAACTGATCATCCAAATTGACGTCGAAATTTGATGTCAAATTTATGTGTAAAAATAAAACAATAAATTGATGTTGAAATTTGATGTCAAATTTATGTGTCAAAATAAAACAATTCATCGTAATGATATAATGCTTGTGAACTGGTTTATTATTTATCCATGGCGGATTATTGTCAATGTCTCTGCTCGTGCAACTTTTATACATATTTTCCATTCTAATTAGTGAAATAAAATGTGTAGGAGGAGCTTATTACTCGTCTAAAAGATGCTGATGGACAAGCATAGCATGGAGGGTGGAATTCCTGGTCATTCAGTGTCCAATGGAAGAGTAGTTTTTGTCCGAAGAAACACCAATGTAAGAGTAGTTAGTTTATATTCTTAATGAAACTTTGAATCTGGGACTGGAACTAATATACATATAAAGCTGGTGTAAACTGAGCAAAATTTGAATATTATCGTTTTGGCGCCATTTTGCAAAATTTGAATATTATCGTTTTGGCGTGGTTGTTTCATGAGTGTCAGTATTATGTATTTGTTTATGATAATTTTTTGTTATAAATTGAAGCCTTGATTTTAGTTCTTAATCATGAAAGGAAATGACTTCTCAAATGCTTTCAAGTCAAGTAGAATCACAGTGCAATCTTATTCAACATAATTCGACCAAAAACCAATTCAATTGTGGATAGAATTGAAGAATTAAGAACATTCAGTTGAAGAGGTACTGTTAGAAAGAGTTAAAATAGTCGCTGAAAAATGATTGAACGCATACTTCATGTCTGTCATAACTAGTAGTACCACAGTCCACAAGTAATATGGACATAATATGTGTTTATAAATATGCGGATAATGATGGAGCTAAACATTTTACCAAAAAAAAAAGAAAAGATGAAACTAAACCTCTTTTACATTTTCACTGGCATCCAGTATTTGTACAAAACAAGATATTTGTCAATATTATAATATTTGTCAATATTATTTATATTGTATATTTAATTGTATAATTTTTTTATTAACGTATCCCAACCGTATCGTATCTTAATTTTTGAAATTTTTCCGTATCGGTACAATATCGTATCCGTATCGTATCTTGTATATGAGCTTGACAATTGAGAAGCCTCCAAAATTTTATTTATCCCTTTTTAATGTGAGAAGCCTCCAAAACTTTATCCTTTCTAACAATATCATTTTTATTTTATTCATTCGTTCTTTTCTTTTATCACTCACATGCACATTGCATGATTTCCACAATCCATACATCCATCGTCGAATACGTAGGTAGTTATCTTTGTCCTATTCTCTATAGATTCTAGAACCTTCCCTCTATTCTCTATATAAATCAACAAGTCATACTATTTTCATTTCGTTCTTCATATTGGCAAATTCACATATATTTGGTTTCGTCTCATTCTTCAACCAAACTAACGCGTAGGTTATTCACTTTTTATTTTCTTCTAATCACACACTGTCATTTTATTAGATTCAATCTTTCAACTATCAAATTTCATATGGAATCACTTTCTTTCTAATTTCAAACATGATTGAACATGTCACTTTTATTTTCAACTCTTTAATTTTACACACCGACTCATTTCAACACCTTTATCTTTCACTTATATTTTCAACTTTTTTTTTTTTTTTCATTTTGCTTTAATCTATTTTCAGCATGTCGGAAGGTCGATACACACACGAAATTGAATGTATGATTGTCAAAGGTGTGACTCTTCTAGGAATGAGCTGGGTTGGTATCGTGAATCATTCGGAGTTTCGTTTTCCAGCTTGGCTCAACAATTACAAGATGGAGGTAGGAAGTAATTTTGTGATATAATTTTTAAATTATTTTAACTCATTATTACCTATTGAAGATTGATTTTAACGGTTGCGGTTAACTTTTGTGATTTTAAAGGTTAAATTAATGATTATATACTTTATAGATTTTTTTTTTGTTTTATGAAATGATTTTGTTATCATACTAGGATTTTTAAATTATTTTAACTCATTATTACCTACTGTGAAAATTAATTAATGATTTGTATAGATATCTTTTTTAATTATTTTTGAATCACTATTTATTTGATTTTATTTCTTCTTCTTTTATTATTTTTGAATCACTATGATTTGATCACCACCACCTCTTCCTGGAGGGAACTAATTCCGTCATTAAGGTTCCATTTCCCTGCTATATGGTGTGCTAGAATTCAGAAATGTATACTGACGGAATTGAAGTTCCACAGTGACCTTTCCATAGTGTTCAATATTTGTATTGAGAAGTTCCAAGGTAATTTCCTCATCTCCTTTCCATGGTGGTGGACCAATGACGTTCTGTTGAGCAAGAGGAAGTCCTTCTGGGAGTGGGTTCCCTCCAGGAGGAGGTGGTGGTGGTTGGTTCCCTCTAGGAGGAGGTGGTGGTTGTGGTTGGTTCCCTCTAGGAGGAGGTGGGAGTGCATATTGCGCCGGAATAGCATCGTCGATCCCCAAGTTTATCAGATCGGGGCCGTTCTTCTTCATCTTTCTCCACTTGCCCTGATTAAAAAAGAAATCAAATCAAATAGTGATTCAAAAATAATAAAAAAAGAAGAAATAAAATCAAATAAACAGTGATTCAAAAATAATTAAAAAAGATATCTATACAAATCATTAATTAATTTTCACAGTAGGTAATAATGAGTTAAAATAATTTAAAAATCCTAGTATGATCACAAAATTACTTCATAAAACAAAACAAAAAATCTATACAGTATATAATCATTAATTTAACCTTTAAAATCACAACACTTAATCGCAACCGTTAAAATCAATCTTCAGTAGGTAATAATGAGTTAAAATAATTTAAAAATTATATCACAAAATTACTTCCTACCTCCATCTTGTAATTGTTGAGCCAAGCTGGAAAACGAAGCTCCGGATGATTCACGATACCAACCCAGCTCGTTCCTAGGAGAGTCACACCTTTGACAATCATACATTCAATTTCGTGTGTGTATCGATCTTTCGACATGCTGAAAATAGATTAAAGCAAAATGAAAAAAAAAAAGTTGAAAATATAAGTGAAAGAAAAAGGTGTTGAAATGAGTCGGTGTGTAAAATTAAAGAGTTGAAAATAAAAGTGACATGTTCAATTATGTTTGAAATTAGAAAGAAAGTGATTCCATATGAAATTTGAAAGATTGAATCTAATAAAATAACAGTGTGTGATTAGAAGAAAATAAAAAGTGAATAACCTACGCGTTAGTTTGGTTGAAGAATGAGACGAAACCAAATATGTGTGAATTTGCCAATATGAAGAACGAAATAAAAATAGTATGACTTGTTGATTTTTATAGAGAATAGAGGGAAGGTTCTAGAATCAATAGAGAATAGGACAAAGATAACTACTTGCGTATTCGACGATGGATGTGTGGATTGTGGAAATCATGCAATGTGCATGTGAGTGATAAAAGAAAAGAATGAATGAATAAAATAAAAATGATATTGTTAGAAAGGATAAAGTTTTGGAGGCTTCTCACATTAAAAAGGGATAAATAAAATTTTGGAGGTTTCACACTTGTCAAGCTCATATACGAGATACGATACGGATACGATATTGTATCGATACGGAAAAATTTCAAAAATTAAGATACAATACGGTTGAGATACGTTAATAAAAAAAATTATACAGTTAAATATACAATATAAATAATATTGTATAACTTCTGATTTCTTAAAAAAAAAGATACAACTTCTGCCTTTACCGGATTTGACATGTGTGCATGCCTAAATAATTTTTACTTTATTAAAAACAAATAATCGCTACATAATCAATAATTCTTCTTTTTATTGAGAAAGGAGATAAATATCTATAACCATAATCTCCAACATAGTGTTAAGTCTTCGAGACAGCTCTTCTTTCATCTTTATCTTCCTTGTTTATTTGTCAGGCAAAACCTTCAGCAGTGATTTCGTTAAGAATTTTGCAATTTAATGAGGTTTGTCCACGTTTTTCTTGATTTTCATAAGCTCTCTTTGACTTCAGTTCAAATTATTGCCTTTCACAATCGTCGACTAGCTTATTTGTGTCTACTGTGTAGATCAACTGCCTAATTGGTTCACCTTAGCTTTTAAGGTTACTTTAATGGCTTCTTCCAATTACACATCGTCATTATAACTGAGTAGATCGTCAATTTTTTTACCAAATCATAGTTTACTTTAATGTCTGATAAATTTAAGGTTTTTGGAAATTTAAGGATTTAGAATTATGAGTTTAGAGGATGGAAGGAAGATGCTTAAGCTAATTGAAAGTGTATTTGGGTGGACATTGATTTGATTTAAGGAAGATGGAGATAAAGAACACATTAAAATGAAGATGTTCATGTGGTTTATAATTTTATTTTTATTTTTAATAAAAAAGATCTTTTAAAAAACAAAGTTATTAATAAATTTATTGTTTCAGCAATTTTTTTTAATGAAAAGGTGAAAGAAAAGATTAACTTATTCACATTTTGATAAAGAAAGGACTTAAAAGAGACAAACAGTAGATGTAGATAAAGGTCCAATATATTGCAACTAAATAAGATAAATGACCTTAGGTATAATTTTGCCATATTATTATAGTTTAAAGGGAGTATTTCTTAACATTATGCTGTTTTATCTACAAATGGAGTAAGAGTTCAAAGACGATATATGTCCCAAATGTCGCTCTCAACCTTAAACTATCATGCATATGATTTGACATTGTGAGGATGTTCAACAATATTAGAATTTAGAATCAATTCATTACTTAAGATAATTGAGCTAATTTTTTTAGCTTTAGCTTTGCATGCTTGGCTTGAATGAAACATCACAAACAAGAACATTGGAGCAATCAACACCATTTGACCTACATTCTTTGGCGTTTCAGTTTAGGCCCTCTAGTAAGATCTTAATAATCTTGTATTTACTAAAGAGACTGAGCTTTGTAACCACGCTACTTCTAAGGTGATCAACATGGCTTATCAAATCGAGGAGGAGATAATTTCTTGCATCTCACGAGGAGAATACATCTAGAGACAATTCTCAATATGTATAAAGTCTCCCTCAGGTTTTGTTAAAATTAACACAAATGGACCCTACATCCATTGTCACTCGGCTTGTGTCTTTGTGAAAAGGTTTTTGGCGTAATCTTGGAACATGAGATGTCTTACTTACTGAATTATGGGTATATTTTTTCTTTGGTTGTCAAATGGATAGAGAGTTGCATCTAACTCATGTCATTCTAGAAACGGATTCAACTTGTGTTGTCAATATGACTCACAATCAGTTTACTTCTATTCTTCATCTTCAACGTCTACCTCAGACAATGACGGATCCAGAAATTTTGTTAAGTGGGGTCAAAATTATATCATAAAAATTCATATCAAATTATATAAACGCGTAAGCGTGCAAAAATTATATAAGTTATGTTTATAATTGTTCTAAAATGTTAATTTTTTTAAAATATTTTTCCATTTTTAGTAGAGTATAAAAAACTAGTTAACTATTTTTTCAACCACCAACATCAATCATAAAGCCTTTTTCAACAAATAAAAGAATAGTTTAGAACATAATAGTAGTTTTAGGGTCTTGCTAACGATAACGATATGTTATAAGAGAATTGGCTAAAGATTTCCTAAAAAGAATTATTATCTTAAAAATAAGTGGTATATTTATCGATATAATAATTTTAACAACTTTTTATAAAAAAATTACTTCTTTTGATTTCTTAAATAGTGTTCTTAGAACACTCTTTAAAATCCTTTTTAGTTTTGTATTTTTTTATAGTGTTATGAATGGACTATATGAAGACAATAATACTATATAAATGGGGTCAAACGACATAAATATATAATTTTATATTAAAAATACAATAAACAAGTGGAGACAAACGGGGTCGGTTGACCCCATTGCCCCCACACTGTATCCGTCCCTGACCTCAGAAGGTCTTTATCTATCCACCTCTCATGTTGGACTATTCAAGTTAATTCCAGGAAGCAAACTCATGTGTTAATGCTCTTGCTCTTAGAGGTCATGATGTTGATTTTTCACGTTATGAATAGATGTTATTCCTACTACTACTGGTATTCCTCTATAGTCGTGTCTCATTGTGTTATTTTCTAGCTCCTTTTAACATTTTTTCTTTATGATTTGAAGGTTATTGTTGGATTGGTACAATAAAATGTAAATGAATTTATGTTATGTTTTAATGGATGGAATGCAAGAATGGCGGGTGCACGAGTGTCTCATATCGTGCACCGTGTGTGAGTAAGTGAACGGTCAGATTATTAAGCATCAAGACACCTTGCATTTTGATCTTTCTCCTCGGTTTCTCACTCTCTTCCTTACGTTTCTCTCTTCCATGCATTTCCACTTTCTCGAAGCAGAAGTCAATCTGACTTTCTTTTAAAGTTGAATGCCAACAAGATTAAACATCACGATCTCATAAAATTGAGACTTTTCAAAAACTAGAACCGTTGCAATGGCTAGTAAAACAAATTAAATAAGAATACGAATTTGAACCTACCCTTCTGGCTATTACAATTACACGCCCTGTTTTTGGGTGTTTAACCATGGAGAATGATTTTTCTGGTTTGATTTTTCGTTTTAATTAGGACGTTATTATATAACTTTGATGAATCACATTGTCTTCACGTGAATAAAGTTTTCAAGTTTGATCACAAAAAAATATTGAAAAAAGAAAACCAAATGTTTTTAAAGGTTGATTTCCATGTGAAATTATGTCATGCACTGATGCACCACTCTATGATTGATTAATTATCTATCAAGCATATAAAGTAAAATGTTGTTTCGCATGACAACATTGTTTTAATACTTGGTATACAAAATTTAATTTGATCATTCACAACTTCTAGCCACATGAAATATTCTACGTACCTGAAAAAACAAAAATGGTATAGTTCCGAGTTCTAATCCAAAACATTCAATATACCACTACAAAGACCGAAGTTGATGTTACACAAGAAATTAGCCAAGTGTTCTTGGCTCATTTTACCATTTGTATAATAGGAGATAAGAGTAGATGAGAATCAATTGATACAAATATGGTTCAGGGACTGTAGTAACCAGCCAGGCATGATCAGAATCTTGAGTCAATATATGCGACTCCGAGTACTCAATTCCGAAAATAAAGGATGGAATAGAAAATTTAGCAAGGCTGGAACAAGACTGATTGATGTCAGAAAATTAACCACTCAACTTTTGACACAATTTTCCATCAAATGCTTCAAGGAGCATCAGTTCGGGCACTTTTCCGGTTCAGATAGCGAATTACAGCATCCTCAACCCTGCAAATATTCATAAAAGAACACAAACCAGTTAGGAACACCTTTTGATATACATTATCACCTATGTTACAGCAACAAAAAACATGTTTACTTATAGAATGCACAGACAATTGGGGTCCTAAACCTTCAGTCCTTAATACTGCATCTAGATGAAATCACTTACTGTCTTTTGCCCCAAGTTAGACTTAAAACACACAGCTGTCTGAATAATGTTCGCATAATTCCAGAGTGCAATCAGAACTTTATAGAAGCCGTAATATACGGTTTTACGGAAAAACTTCTCTAAAGGGAGTTTGTCTCTAAAATAAATAACTACGGATATATGTGCCTTTTAGTTTAGTGTTAAGAGAGAAATGTGCTCTACAAAAATGAAGCACTTATTAGTATTCAACATTGCTTAATCGCTTTGGAGAAGCCTTGTCCATTTACTGTTAGACGCCGCTTAAGAACACAGAACAAACTAGTGTTTTAAAACACGGACCACCCGGTCCAACTAGTTTAACTGGACACATAGCCGGTCTGATCCGACTATTTGATCGGTTATGCATCGGACTCGGTTCTGACGTCATTAACTTGAACCGGTTGACTCGCGGGTTTTTAGTGATTGCAGAATTTAGAATTTACGCGATTTTCTCTGACATTCAATGCACATACATTTCTAGGCGAATTAAATGTGCAACACAGCTTTTCTGCCTGTAAATTAATCCTGCTTCTAAAATTCACCAAAAATACCATGACAGGGTTCGAACCCTGCTTCTTTTGCAACATTTTTCAGCCTTTACGACTAAACCAGTCCAACTTTTCATGATAGATAGCAAACAAAAATATATATAGGGTCTTGTTAACCAGTGCCCCCAGGGCACTGGTTAAGAAATCCTAAAGTAGAAAAGTTGTCTTGAAAATATAAACTGTTACTTTTGACCAACTAATTATCACACCACTTTTTAATAAAATTTTACTTCTTTTGACTGCTTAACCAATGCCCCGGGGGCACTGGTTAACATTGTCCATATATATAACACAATAAAAGGGAGCATATCATGTGAGAACTCTTGCTTATTATGAGAAGCGAGAACTTTCAATAATAGTTGTTGGATGTGAATCAATGATTCAGATTAAAAAAAACTAATTAAAGGGTTGTGTGACCCACTAATAGTTGGCATTCCGTCAACTCCTCTGCAGGCGTTGTGCGGTGTCTTTTCACCCCAACTCTCACATCATAAAAGCTCATTTGGAAGAGGGAAATGGTGAGCTGGCAAGTTCGTTAGAGAGTGGAGGGGAAATACACATGAGACAGAGTATAAGAAGTGCTTAGGAGGGAAAGAGAAAATGATTCAGCATCATTCAGTTAGGAACCCTATGGTTTAGGCTGAGAGAGAAATGTCTATTCTCTGAGGAGGTCTTGCTCTGGGATTATAGGGACCTAGTCTCTGGAATAGTTCTCATTTCCATTAATAATACAATTTCATTTGTCTCTTTAGTTTGGGATCTTATCAGTTAGTGTGAGACCTAAAAACTGGGGGGAAGTGTTCATTCAGAAAAGAAAGAAAACCCAATGTTCAGGCTAAACAACAACAATAAAGCAGCAATAATGCCATATCTTTAAAGATCAGCACCAATCATCCAATTAAATAGAAAAAGGAATAAATGGCTAAGCAAATGAAAAAGACGATGCACAGCTCGAATTATCAGAAGAATGAAAAAAGCAAGCAATAGTTGGAATTAGAAAATGATAAAACAATAAGATTAGAGTCGAAATGTCCAAATAAGGAAGAAACTATGAGGTCTGCACATTGCCGACAAAATGGGTTCTCAGTTCGGCGGAAGCAAAAGGGAGGATGATGCTCGTTTAGCTATTAATTGGTCACGTGACCCTTTAATTATTTTTTGTAATCTGAGCCGTAGATTCACATGCTACGGCTATTATTAAGAATTCTTGTTTCTAATAATAAACAAGAGTTCTCATCTGATACACTCCCTACAATAAAATGTACAATTTTATTGTATTTTAATCCATGCGGTCTGGCCAGTGACCCATTGGTCTGACATGTAACCCAATTCAAGGCCTCGACCGAGTAGGCGGCTGATATGGGCTTTAAAACACGGATACTGCAAAGCAGCATTAAATATGAAGTCATTTAAAGTGTTGCATTCATCTCTAAAATTAGTTCCCAACACAGGCAAAGCTGCTTCTTCAAAGTGCAAACTTTAAAGGACACTTCTCTCTTCAACTCTCAATATTTAGCAAATAAACACAAACAGTAAAGTCATAGGCATAGCTAACCAAGATGTAAATTAAAATACCATTCTTGCATGCCTTTTAGTCAAAACATAACAAATTATTTGAAGTAGCAAAATGCTTACCATGGTTGATTGTAGAATTCAGAACGTTTTTCATTTTCGGCAGTATGGTTGGCATCTCCAGCAACAAGCTTTAGATCCTTGCTCTGAGAAGCTATCAACACATTAATAAACTCTGCTGGAGACTGACTAAAGCCAAGAAGGAAAGACCGTCTCTTAAGATGCTCATGGATCTTCTTTACAGAAGTGCTAATCACTTCATCAAAAGCATCAATTTCTTTGTGCCTCTCCATACTTGTTAAGAATGCAGACATGTCTTTCTCTAGCGAAAGAGGTACATCAACCTGCACATCATAACATGTAGTTCCAGCAGGAGAATTTCCAGAAAGCTTGATTTTATGCTCCAGGTGTATATGCTGTGGTTGTGATAAATGCTGTGATATCTTCTGTGAAGCCATCGAGAATTTCATCTTTTCTTCCCCAAACACTTTTTGGAGAGAAGCATCACACATGAAGAACGAAGGGTCATTCGGACTCTGCAGCTTCCTGAACTTCACATAGTTCCAAAGAGCAGCCATTATCCTAGGACGAGTATCAAACTCAATCCCTAAAACTTTCGCCAAAGAAGTCGAAACCATAAACTTCTCTGGCGAGTAATTCACTCCTAACCTAATAACTGCAGTAAACTCTTTGTCCCCTTTCCTCTTCACCTCAAAACCATCTTGCTGCACAGACGAACGAGCGCTATCCCACACAATAACATGCTTATCCGGGTAAAAACCCTGATCTAAATACACCGTAATCTTCTTAAAGAAAGCCGAAAACTTCGGATACACAATACTTCCCCTTTTCGAAATCCCTCCCACCACAGGATCCTTACCACCTTCTTCCAGTATCCTCCCAGTTATCCTAAGCGACCAAGACGGCTCATCAACACCACCAACATTCCCAGAATCCTTTGTCTGATTCGAAAACGTATTATACACATAAACCCTAAGCGTCTTCCTAACCGAAGTTGGATTCTTGACAGCCTCCTGAACATCAATCTTTTTCCTATTCAAAGCAGCATCTATCTGCGCCTCGAGCTCAATTAACCTTGTATAAATTGCAGACTCAGGTACAATCTTAGCCACTTTTTCCGGTATTAAATTAGCCGGTAAAGTCCTCTTTTTTCTCAAAGGAGCAGGTGTTAACTCCATAGTCTTGAATGCAGATGTCTGGTTACCACTCGGTGAGCCTTGTGGACGCGAATTCGCCTTGTGATGCGAACGCTTCGCAGATGAAGTTGTACTTCCAGTTGCAGGAGAAGCCACATTTTGTTGCTGCTGGTGCTGCTGGTGTTGTTGTTGTTGTTGTTGTAGGGTTTGGGGGTGAGAACGAGGGTTTACAAATTGTGATTGTTGTTGTGAAATTGCATGGGTTTGGGGTTGTGAAAGCTGAAAATGACCGGGGAATTGAGAAGGATTTTGCATTTGGGGGTGAGATTGAGAGAGAAGATGAATTGGTTGAGGGTTAACGGGGATTGACGAAAACGACGGTGGCGCCGGTGGTGGATTCTTGGGTGGAATATTGTTATTGCTCATCGTTGAAATTGAATGAAAAACCCTAATTACAAAAACGACGATACCGCGAAAGTGAAATGAGAAAATGTTGCTTACTGTTAGGATTCACTTCACTTGGTAATTTGCGTCGATGCTCTCTCTTGCTTGCTGTTATTTCACTTCGTCACCTGCTGCTTTTCGTTTTCACTTTCTTCACTTCATCATATTTTTTATTTTCTACGTAGGTTAGTTTTTTTTAATTTTTTTTTTTCCGAGGGATTGGTTAATTTTTTTAAGTTGTTTTGTGTTTGGTAATAGGAATGAATTTTTTTAGGATTGTATTTTTGGTCTCGTATTTTAACTGATTTATGAAATTGGTCCTACCTTTTTTAAATAGAATAAAATTGTCTATGTACTATTATTTTTTTGTAATTTTGATCCTTATTCCCAATTTGTCTTTCAAAAATATTGATGTGACCAGTATTTTAATAAGGTGGCATGCAAAACAATGATTTGACAAACCACACATGGAAAAACAACTATTCACGTCAACAAATGCATATTTTAATATAAAAAAATACAAATTAATATATATATATATATAAAATAATTAAAAAAACATAAAATTAACAAAAGAACCATTATGAATTAATATTAAGAAATTTAATGAAATAACTAAATATCTCAGATTGTTGTTTCTGTAATCATCCCGAACTGTTTTTGATAAACATGGTTTTAGGAACTCTTCATGAATCACAACAACAACACTGTCATCACCGCCCTTTTCCTCATTGATGACATGCCGTCATTACGTAATTTTCTAGACTTATTTTGACATTTTGATAGAGTTCACAAGCAATTTGAAGTGCCTAGGGGTGTTAAAAGCAAGAATTTATGCAGAACTGAAAGCAACAAATCGTGGTACGATTTTACAAGCCGTAACACGATTTTCTTGGCAGAGAGGCATGATTTTGAGAAGACAAAATCGTGACACGATTTCCTAAATTGTGACGCGATTTTGAGAAAGATCTGGAACACGAATTAGGGTTAAGGCAAATCGTGGCGCGATTTTATCAACCGTAGCGCGATTTTGGCTTCAAAAAATATTTCCTATTTAAACAGAAGTTGGTTTCAGAGGCAAGGGTTACGATTTTGGAGAGCTAAAGTACAATTTTAACACCCAGAAGGCTGCAAAAGGGGCGATTTCATCATCTCTACTCCAGTTTATGTATGTTTTAATTCTTTCATTGATTATGCTATTTGTAACCGCAATTATGAGTAGTTAAAACTCTTAGAGATTAGGTTTGAGATGAATCGATGTAACCCTAATTGATATATGTTGTTGTGATGAAACTCTATTTATTATGACTGACAATCTAGTTTTTATTCAATTCAATTGTTCTTATTGCTTTTTATATATTGATCACATATAAACATCGTGAAAGCCTCATTCAATTGTTCTTATTGCTTTTTATATATTGTTCAATTGTTCTTATTGCTTTTTATTCAATTCAATCTAGTTTATATATTGACATAACTCTATTTTTTTGTTCATTTTCTCCAAATACGAAAGCCCCATCTCCATATCAGCTCAAATCAAAACCATATCCGAACCCGACATATGCTTGAGACGAAAAGAGCAAGGTGGAGGGTAGTGTTGGGTGAAGAAATCAGTGTACGACAGATTTTAGATCTGAATTATTTTTTAAATAGGATTTTTTTGCTATGCTTTTTTTTGAGGTTAATGAGATTGAAGATAGGTCTTTTAGCTTATAATTGAAAGAAACTTCAAATTTGACTAAAAACCCTAAAAATCGAGAATGGATTAAGGTGATGGTAAACCAATGTGCAACCAAGAACCCCTTTCCCTTTTGAATTCGTTGCGCGGGTGTGTACTTTCCAAGAAAGTGAAGAAATTTTCCATAGTTGGGCAGAAACAACAGGAAACTAAACCTAGTAGCAAGAAGGCTTGATTATGCAGTATTGGTATCAAAGCTTTTCTCTTCCCTTTTAATTCATAGTTTCATGTAACATCTACTCTCATTAACCTCCTTCATTTTTATCATTTTGAAAAAGAAAATAAAAAGATTGAAGATAGGGATGATGAAGAAGATGGTGTTGAGGATGATGATGATGATGACGACGATGATTTTCAATATAATTTCTTTCAATTTGTTTTTGTTTTAATTTATGAAATGTTTACATTATTTCTTTAAAATTAAAAATTGTTGATTATTATTTAAATAAATTGAACATCAAATAATTTATATTTTAATATATTCATGTGAAAAGAAGTTGAATAATAAATTTGAAGCTAATTTGTTTATAATATATTGCTTGTATAGATTAAAAGGAATCTTTGTACAATTTCAGACAAAACTTACTCTTGCCATCAATCGTAAACATATCACAAAAACTATAAGAATCATAATATTTCAAACAAACTTTATATTGTTGATTATTATTCAAAATGGTATTCAAAAAACACTTATCTACAATTAAGGTTATCATTATTCATTGTTTACATCATTTCTCTCGTCTAGATAAGTTTCATCTTGATTGCTTTTATCGACCAGGATTTCGTATTCCGCACAATATACTTGAAGCTCCATTATATCACTGATTCTTCTAATAATTTCATATTCCGCGCAATATACTTGAAGCTCCATTAAGAATTTTCTAATTCTTTTGGAATATTGCTCCATCCATCTTTTGCCTCTCGTAGTTTGAATTTCTCTATAAACATCTACAAGACGGAAATCCAAATGAATGAAAGATTAAAAATCTAGTCCAAGATGCAATCATCTACAAGGAATGAACCGACTCCAAGGTGAAACATATGGAGTAGTAAAGTTAAGAGTATTTTAATATAGCCATAAACCATGAAGAGCTGCAAATGAACATTAGTCAAAATTGAATAAAACTCGTCATTATTCTTACGCGGTGAGGTATAAATAAAAGTTGTCTATTTCTTCCGATTGTCAGTAATATTGTAAAAGTTACTGCAGCACATCCTTATGCCCCATGAGAAGATGTATGTACATTTATGCATATATCTATCAAGTAACTTATCTAGCCATAAGTAATTTTGCCCTTTCAAAAATATCCTTATGATCATCTTATCCCTTTAATCATACTTCTCTAATTAAATATAACCCACCTTCTTTGACAACACCCTTTGTAAAATAATGCAACACGTCCACAGTGAGTTGCCTACAGGTTAAACTTGTTACCAATTCACTATAGTAAATCAGTCAACATCATAGAAACAAACTAGTATTATATTTAATTAGTGAGAATGCAACTTTTTTACCATAATTTAATCTTTTTTTAACGAATTTATGGTTGTTCAATAACATTACTAGTTTTTAACATCCAAGAAAAAATGTTATACAAACATATAATATAATCACATGAGCATACCTGAGAGTTCGATTAGAGTTTAGTACCACGTGAATTTGTACAACTTGCAGGGCAAATGATTTTGATTAATATCGACCTTGATTTCGGCATTCGTTGTGTCACAAACCGTTACGTGTTGGTTCCATAAGATCCAATTATGTATTAAACAAATAAAGCGTAAGTGTGAAAATCCTGTATATAAATAGATAATAGATTTTAATTGAAACTATAATGAAATTATATGTTTGGTTATGAGTTTCTTTATATTCTTTTATAGAAGAATCAAAAAGTCCAACAAATTATATGCATTGATGAGTATCACATCGTATCAAGTAACGTTGTAGACCATCAATGATGATTTTTATTTTTAATATTGCACTTATAGTATAAATATTTTGAGGTGCAATAATTTTTTATAATATTATATTTCAAATAATAATAGGGTAACAATGTTTGTACTCGTGCATTCTCAAGTTTTTTTTTTTTTAAGCTCAAGTGTTTTTATTTATTTTTTAATTTAAGCATTTTATGGAAAAAGAAAAAACAATAGACGAAAACAAATCAGAAAACAAATAAATAGTTAACATTTTTCACCAAAACAAAATTTGACATTGTTGATGCTCACCGTTTTAACTTCAAAGTGGTAAATTATGAATTTATAATTTGTCCATAAAGTAATTTTTTTTTTAGGGAATTGTCCATAAAGTAATAATACCTTACAAAATTTTATGTGATTATTTATATATAAAAAAATCAGTTATTTAACAGATAATATATACATAATACATAAATGAACAGGAGTTAAAATTTACGATCACTATATTTCTAACATATATAATATTCATTCTTACATGATTTATAAAAAAATAAATTAAGTTATTTAACATATATATATATATATATATATATATATACGTGATACATAAATGAACAAGAGTTAAAATTTACTATCACTATATTTCTAACATATATAATATTCATTCTCACATGATATGCATGACTCAAATAAGCTTATTTAATATATAAAGAAAGAGGACAAAATATATTTTTTGCATGATATATTGGTTGTTCATGTTTGTAGTTGATGACGTTGTTTGTGATTGAAATACGTGACTTCAATAGTCATATTTACTATACGAAGAATATGATAGACATGTTTGCAAGATATATTGGTAGTTGGTGCATTTAATTTGTGGTTGTGTTTATGATTAAAATGCCTTACTTCCTAATCATGCATGGTTCATTAAACTAAGAGAAAGTTAATGTTTGTTATTTATTTAATATCCAATTGTTTTACATTTTTTTTAAGGAAAAGGAAACTTGTCAACAGACAAGCCCCATTAGATTAATAAAAAGAAAGAACAACAAAAACAGGAGGGGGGACCTGACCCTTAAGGCTAACAAGGTAAACCCAATCTATTTCTAGCAAACAAATTAAAAGTTAATTATATATTAATTACATTTTTATTTTTTAATTAATTAATAAATAAGACATTATCCAATGTTTAGTGAGTTTCTAAAATGTTTCTCTTTGAAAATTGATTAAAATAAGCTGTTAATCAAATCAAAACAATAATTAAAAAAAATACAACAACATTAAAAGTTAGAATGGTTATTTTGTAACAGGATATATGTTGTTTAAATTTTAGGTCATTTCACATTAACAAAATTAATAATATTAGTTGTTTATTGGGACTAAAGCTTGGTCAATTTTGAAGAAAAAAAAATAGTTCGTATGTTCCCGTGAGTTTTTTTTGGTTGAAAGTTGTGCTTCAACCTTGAAGTTCTCGGTTCAAATCTAGCCTCAATCACATGCAAAATAGTTTGTATGTTATCTAGTATTTTTTGTTGTGTTGTTCTTTAGATTTACTTGTATTTTACGTTGAGATATTTTTCTTTATTTTGACCTATTACACATTAATGAACTTTTTCTTTTTGTTTGTTTGTTAATTTACAACTTAAATTTTTTATCTTCATTTTTGCAAGTCACACCAACTTTTTGCACAAACAAACTACACTTTTTTTATTTTCTAGTAAAAATCATTTCTCACTATTTTAAAAATATGAAAATATCAATTTTAGAGTAGTGACAATCCAAAAGCTTATGTAGGAATTCAAATATTAATTTTAAAAATAATATTATTCTGCGCTAATACCCATTGCCGCAGCATGGTATCTATTGTAGGAATTTTATTTTGTCGTAATCGCCAACCAAGCAACGTCACCTTTAAAGTAGTTGTCTTTTGCAATAAAATGTTTGTGAATTTAGACCAAAAAGACTCGTCAACATTTGTCAACATATTATATACCCTGCAGACTTTAAATCATCTGTCGGGGTCTAGCTGTCAATCGCAATTGTCATCCACTCCCTCCAGCAAAAAAAAATTAAACAACAATCTGCAAAATTAACTCACCTCCTCCTCCTAAACTAGTAACCTCTGACGTCAAGACTATACATCTTCCCCTACTCCCCAACCTAAACCACTCATATCAGCAATTGACACAAATCCGTTCTTCGCCAAATCAAAAAAGTGACTGAACCTATGATTAATAATTAGTCCTTTTATTTTACTCTATAAATAAAAAATATGTTATTCTTCAAAAAAAATAAAAATAAAAATATGTTATTTTAATGTGAAGCAGATGTGAATGCTTCAATTTTTTTCCCGTTTCTTTTGGTTAAGACCAGGTTCAGTTATAATAAAAATGAATAAGTTTTGGTGGCTTTGAATTTAACGAAGAGCTCATGCTCCCCTATCATATCATATCATTCATCGTATGCGACTTAAAAATTACTCTTAATTATTTAGTCTTTAAGGTGCACAATACGCTGCCCGCACATTTTCATTTCTACATTATGTATTTCTCATATTTTCCTATATCTCTCTCACCTCCTCCAATATGATTTCTATGAAGGTGAAAGAAATACTCAATCATTCTTGCATTATTCATTCTCTCTCTCTCTCTCTCATGTTTTCCTATATCTCTACCAACCTCTTCTAATGATCTCTCTAAAAGTTGAAGAGGGGGGATGAGGTTGAAAAATTCTTTTAATGATAACCATTTTAAAGTTTGAAATATTTTCTTAGAATAATTCTAAACATAGAACTTCTATATCAAAACATTTAACTTCTTTAAAACAAAGATAATAAGTGAAGTTAAACCTTAAGAGCCCGTTTGGTGCATATGATAAGATATAGACATAATATGATAAAAAGTTGGATAACGATATGATATAATACCGACAAGACAAACACTTGTTATATCCTTTGTTTTGTTAACACATGATAATAAAGATGACAACATTATTTAATCTTGTTATATGTTTGGTGCACATTTGATATTGACATGATAAAATATATATTATACCTGAGTGATAAAATTTCTCTTGAAAAGTAACTTTCTTCAGATATTTTTTTTAAATTAAATTTAAATATTTTTCAATAATATATATGCAACGAAAAAAAGTAAGGTTGTGAATTGCCTCATCCTTCCTATTATTCTTCTTCTTCAAATACCACTCACCGTGGGTAGCAACGATTAATTTTGAAAACTCGATCGCTATGATAACAATTGCAACCATTTGGTCCTGAACGTAATAAAAACACAAAATACAAGAAAAAGATTAAAACAATGTAATGGTTCTCAAATTGTGAATTGAATAAAATGATAATTGTGAATTGGTTATTGAATGAAGAGTAAAATTGATAGATTAGAACTCAATTAAAATTGATGTTCTTAGTACATAAAAGGATAAAAGAAAAGATAGAAGAAATTACTCTACTAGAGAGTACCAAAGAGAGAGAGGAGAGACTTTCATCATTTTTCTTTCCTCCCCTTCTTGTTAACAATTGCTCCCTTTTATAGAAGGTTAAGATAATATTATCCCTTAATTGTTGGATCAAGTGACACATGTTCCTTTTCTCTAACCAATTGTTGATTCCACTTTGATGACTTGACTCTACTTATATTTGAATCATAACAAACAATAAACATTGAAACAAAATGAAACGCATATAAAATATTTGGGTGGGAAAGAAGAAACACAGAGAAAAGAAAAAGAACGGTGGAGTAGAATAACATCAACATTAGATGTTGTTGGAAAGGGTGGGAGTCGAAGAAGGGTTTTGGAGGAAACATAGAACATGCATCCTAATAGTTTACTATGAGGTTCTTAATCCAACAAAAGTAAGAATAAGAATTACAAAGACTCAATTGGGTTGTTAACCCAACATCGAAATTCTTTATGTTGGTGCATTAGACATCGAAGATTGATGTTCCTTCCCAAATCAGCCTTGGCTATAAAACACTTGAAAATTATACATTTACTTCCATCGACAGTTAATTGCCGTCGTATTTTTTTGGTCAAATAGTTGCGGTCATATTTACACTAAAAAAATGAAATTTCGACAGTTAACTATTGCGGAACAAAGAATTTCGAAAGTTAATTGCCACCGGGTGAGTTTTTAAGCAAAATCAAAATTGAAAACAACAATTTTCTTAGACAACAAACTATTATTTTGAGACTGAGAGAGTAATTTAAAGTAGGCTAAGTTACATTAGGTGTTCTCTAAGTTTGAAGTTTCTAATAAATTTGTCATTTAAATTATTTTTATCACACATAAATCATTTAAATTTGACGTTTATAATAATTATTTTTAAGTTATTTCCATCACACGTACGTCCTTTTAAGGTTTTAAACATTTTCAATTTAGTTGTTTTGTTAAGTAAACGTTACAAAAACGATGATGTCTTGTAACAGTACTATAATCTACAAAACATAAAGTAATTTGATAAGTATCCCGGTGCGAACAGTTTACAGTTATGTTGTACATTTTCCAGTTCTACGCATAAACAAATCAATTTCTCAGCAAATCTCAACGAAATTTCTCTGAACCCCAACAATGGCGGATCCAATCCCAGCGCATCACAGATCCACCACAAACCTCTTCTCCGATCCACTCGACTCCCACCCTCTCTGGTTCAAACCTACCTCATTCCTATCCCCTGACTTCGATTCCGAATCCTACATTTCCGAACTCCGAACCTTCGTTCCATTCGACACTCTCCGATCAGAACTCAACAACTATCTCTCATCGCTAAATCACGAGCTCATTGATCTAATCAATCGCGATTACGCTGATTTCGTTAATTTGAGTACGAAGCTTGTTGATGTGGATGCGGCGGTGGTGCGGATGCGGGCGCCGCTTGTGGAGTTGAGGGAGAAGATTGAGCAGTTTAGAGGTTCTGTGGATGTTTCGCTTGTTGCTATAGAGAATGGTTTGAAGCAACGATCTGAAGCTGCTTCTGCCAGAGAGACTTTGGAGCTTCTTCTTGATACATTTCATGTTGTTTCTAAGGTAACAATTGTGATTTTTTATCTTTCGTGCTTAACTGTGATTCTAATTACTAATTATAGTTCGTTGAATAGAATTGGTGATTTTTTTGATATTAGATCTAATGACATTTTATTAATTTGATTATCAAGCGATTGTGTAATCTTGCTACATAGTACTATACACGCGCACAAGCCACAACATGACAGGTAGAGTAGAGACTGATAATAATTTAAAAAATAGAATTGATTGAATGCAAATATGTGTTGTTATGTCCGATACCAGACTCATCTTCAATCCGAAGTTTTGGTGCTATATAGATTTAGTACAATGTGGTATGGACACCAGACTTAACTTCAATCTGAAGTGTGAGTGCTACATAGACTTACTTTAATGCGGTGTATTTGTTTGTGTTGGAAGATTATTATGCTATT